>JAQIWH010004974.1:0-15647 GCA_034695005.1 Cryptops parisi
TTATTTACGATTTTTGGCAATGTTTCGACTTTCGTCAGTGCTCCGGTCCCAATTGTGACGAAAGAGTGGGGTATGCCTGTATTACAATCTTAGGGTTTGGATTTATACGAATCACTCTGTTTTCATTTTTATTTATATAGATTCCTTAAATCAAGTTTTTATTTGCATACTCATGCATTTCTAAATCAACATTCTACTAAACATAAATTGGAGTTCTGAATACGCTTTTTATTTGGTAAAATGTTGAGGTTATCGCATTATCGGCTGTTTTGCTTAGTCTCTTTAGGGAGAAATTTTGAACATTTTTTCATGTTCAAACATTTCTTCATTTATATGAACATTTATTCATGTTCAAACATTTCTTCATTTATATGAACATTTATTTTACTCATTGTAACATAAAAATCATAACATTGAAGCAGTAGTGGTTTAATACATAGACCTACAATCAAATTTAGGCTTTCATTAAATTACAAATTCAAAATTTTCAATGCAAAATAAAAGAAGAAACTACAATGGAATCTGCCTATTAACAACAAATATCTAAACGTCGATGAAAATATTACGTTTGACTTCTAGACATAACAAATTTACTACAGCATTTAAATCGATATGTAATTTTAGTTTTGCTTGCAAAATGGACAATTGCTTTTTTTTAAAGATTTTTTTAAAGTATTCTAATGGACTTAATACAGTGTTTATTTTTCAACCAGATTTTGTACTGAGATTGTGAGACATACGACAACATGAATATGCTACACAATTTTGAAGCTATGGTATCCATGTTGCAGTGAACCGAACTAACTGATGTATTTACATTCAACCTTTCAGGATCTCGCATCCTGTACTGACTTATCCTTTTTTTTGTGTTCGGATATCAGTATACAAGCACCATTTATGAATTGTCTTGGCAATATAAAGCAGCAGATTTGATATTTGTTTAGTAGCACATATTTGGAATTGGCATTCCATAGCGTACTTTGAAAATATTGGGGGGGGGGAGACTTTATATAGTAAACAATAAATATGTTACAGAAATAAATACCTAATGTTTGAGGAATATACAATTTTTCTAACATAGAAATGGAAAAAGTTTGGTAATTTACATCACTGAAAAATATTTGTCCTCTGAATAGAAAATACCCTGTAGGCGGTGCAGAAAAACCAATGAAAGACACCGATATGCTAAGGTTTGGGTATGCACAACATTCAAGAGAAGTTTTTGAGTTGTATGATATTATTATTATAATACAAAAGTTTTAAGTCATTGTTGAATGTCGAACTTGGTGATTTTATTTGGGCCGATTTCAGCCACATAGAGTGCGGTTCCATTGGGTGAGAGTGCTATGTCGTGTGGCTGCATGAAACCCTGCAAGTATTTTGGAATATGATTAGGTAAGTTTCTAGTGAGATGCATCATTTCTTTGGAGAGATTTGTTTTAATTCATGGTGGCATTTACCATTGAAGGTCTCCAGGAATTGACGATTTCTTGGCTTTTGACATCGATCGTGATGCCAATTGGATATAATCGAGCGGTTGGACCAGTTACTGCATACACGGTGTCACCTAAAAGAAAAACAAGTGAGTTGATTATGCAAATATTCTGCAAATATGCAAATATCATTGAATTATATTATTGCAAAAAAACTTGCCACAAAATAAAGTGTGATTGTAAATGTTCAAATATAGTTTTTACTCGTGATAGGGGATCAACCAAACTTTGCAAGTTTTTTGCCAGTATCAAAACATTACAATGCAAAAATGGCAATAGTGTGATTAATTTACTTGTAATTAAATGCTTAAATGGTATTTGGAGTTGTATTGCAACCATTGCAACCTGTGTGTTAAAAGTGAAATAAATGTTGGCATTTTCAGAGTATTTCATCAGTTCTTTTGAACAAAAATCATACGTGTTGCTGGTGTTTATGTTACAAACACATAAAGTCCTATGATTTAGCAAATGATTTTTATACTATAGCAAGCAAGTGGATTTAGAATCGACTTCTGGGTGGGAGGGGGTTCACCTGAAATGTTTTGACGAAAATGTCTAAAAATTACATTTTTTTCGTGGCAAATCAAGCTCCAAATGAGTGTTTAAACCCAAAAATACACAATTTAACCGTTTTTGCCTTTTTTTCACGAAAACATACAACATTAAACACGTCAATGAACTAAACATGTTTGGGAAGGAAGGTCAAACCTGTAACCCCCCTGTAAATCCACCAGTGATAGCAAGTATATCACTCCCTATATACTGTATTTGTGTTCACCTGTGAAAAGGAGCAGCATGTGTGCTTCAAGTTTGTAACATCGAATTAAAAATTTGAAAAATATATTGACCATCTGACAAATTATTATTGCTAGTTTGCAACCAACAAAACAGGTTTTGAAAATCACTGTAAACATCTTATGGCAATCATGGAACCACTGTCAATGGGTTGGAATTTTTCTGACATTTAAAGCCTGAAGCACATAAGCTGTTCCTTTGCATACATGGGATTCAGTTTGTCAAAAAAGTATTTTGATAAACTGATGCGAACTTAAACATTCACTACTCTTGAGCACTGGCTGATTTATTGGGGGTGGTTTTTTTGTTGTTGTTTTTTTATTTTTTTTTTTGGGAGGGGGGGGGGCGCCTCCCATGAAATTGTCATCCGTCATGAAATTTCAGATGATCCCCATGTCAATTCTAAATCCGACACTGCTCTCGAGCAAAGCATGCTGCAACCATACTACTTCACTTATATAACCTTACCTTTGCCGCTAACTGCAAATACTCGACCAAGCTTTTTGTTGTGTATTTGGAAAATTAGCTTTCCTGCAGGTAAATTACTCAGACCAGCTGAATAACACATCACTCGTTTATTTTCTCTGTCCGCTACACATAGCAAGTCCTGTTCTTCCAGCAGGGTTATGCTATGTGGTACTAGGAAATCTCTATGGCCTAAATAATGTCAATTTTTAGTTATTTGATATCAACACCTAATAAAAAAGAGCCTACTACATTATTTTATGCTTTCTTACCATTATGCTGTCCCCATTCCACTAAAAGAATTCCCTGAGCTGAGTATTTCTGGATTCTACTGTTACAATAACTGAAAAATTGAAGCCGTTTTTAAAAAATATTACATTTCTTCTAATGTAGAAGTAATTGGGTTAAATAATATGTAATAATATGTAAAATAATTTATTTAACCTTTATACTAAAAGTTAACTAAATTTTGGCATTTCCAATTATGTGGTTCTATTTGGTTTCAGGAGGTTTAAGTTTACTTATAAGTTTTAACTTACCCATCGCTTATGAAAAATTCTCCTGTGCTAGCCACTGCTACATCAGTTGGTTTACAAAAATGTTTGTCATCACTTCCGGGAACAAAAGCTTCACCAAGTACTAGTGAAGGTTCTTGTGAACCAGCAGGAAATTTTAACACCTAGATATAAATCAAGAGAGAAAAATTGTACAGCTGAATTTAAGTACAATACATTCATGTACTTTTGTACAGAACTCACCTGATGTAATGCAACGTCGGTAACCCATACATTCTCATCTTTATCCAATGTCAAGCCATGTGGTAGATAAAATCTAAGAAAATGAGAGAATGGCATTTCATTTGGTTACCACAGTTTGTGTTATTGCTAAAGATTATCCAAATCCAATATAAGGTGATACAGAAAGAACATTACTTGTTTTTGCCCCATCCACTTAGAACTTTTCCTGTTTTTTTGTCCAAAGTAACAACTGTGTTAACAGAAATCGGGCCCTTCTTGATTGGCTGATAATGATCCGTTTCATTGAATGAACTGCAAGTTTATAAAAAAAATAAATTAAACAATTGTCAAGAATTTTCAAACAGTAATGGTGAATTTAGTGTTATTATACAGAGTGGTCCAAAAAAGACTTTGCCACTTTGTAGGCATACAACAATTTATTCGAGACATTGGTTGATGTGTCATTCTGTAGAAAAAAAATACACCAAATTGTACAAGAAATAGTCATTATTGTTGTCGTTGGTAATACAGCAGACTTCCCATCTGTAGTCAATTTCTTGCCAAACGGACTGCAGCATATCAAGTCTTCAACTGCAGCTGTGATTCTAGCTTTGAGCTCAGTAAGATTAGCCAGTAAAGGTGGAACAAACACTCGATTTTTAATAAAATTTCAAAAGTAAAAATCGAGGGGACCAAGGTGGTCATGCAATTGCTCCAGATCGACTTATTCATTGACCTGGAAATTGGTTATGAAGATATTGACTACAGATGAAAAGCCAATGACACCTCACGACCATAATGACTATTTCATGTAAATTTAATTATTTTGCTACAAAATGACATATCATTCCATTTCTTACTGTCCAGGATAAATTGTGGTACACCTGTAAAGTCCTTTCTGGATCACTCTGTACTTTTAGGGCGAACGTTGATTAATATATTATGCTATGATTCATTAGAAAAAGAAAGACTATTAACACATATATACATATGCATACCACTAACATTAGAGTTGTGATTTATTAAATGTTATCTAGTTTTATTTATATACATTGAAACAATGCAAAAAAATGACTTTTGAGACAAATTAAAATTGAACAATCAACATGTACAAGAATATTTAGTGGCTATATCTAATAAGCATTCTATAATCTGGAAGTGGTCTATTGGCTATATAAATATGGCAGATCAATAAAACAGTTCTGAGACTTGGTGAAATACAAATTTGAAAAACGTTAATGGTTATACTAAAAGAAAAAAACTTCATTAAAAAAAATGCTTAATAAAACAAGTAAAACGATTTCCTTATTGACTGGGTGGCAACTCCTAAAGCATGATGTTTTGCTTCTAGAGGCTTTTTTAAGTTAAAATAAGCATCTAGACAGGAGGCAAAATGTCGTGGTGATTAAGGAGTTACTGGTAAAAGCGGGTGGCGGTTTAAAGAGGGCAGATTATTGTGAAGGAAAATATGTTGGTTCTGTGTTCTTTACTGGCGTTCAATAGGGAGGCGGTTCAAGGAGGGTCGACTGCAATTGTTTTACTTGTTTTATTATCTACTTATTTCAGACTATGCATCTTGCTAAGGTTAAAATAAAATACTTATTATGTAGTTCTTTGACATTACAAAAACTCGAACTTACACATAATTTGATAGTAAATCAGTGAACAACGTAAAAAGTATCAGTACATAGGCTACTTAAACTTTTGTCCTTTCGACCCTTCAAGGTTTCAAAGAATGCCAACGAAACGTGTAAATGTTTATTATCACAGGTTAAGTAACCATGTGCAACTCTTACTTTTTGTTTATCCTGTATAAGGTCAATTTCACTTTAATTAAACAAAAGTTTCTGCTTTTTGGTTTTCTAAAACTTTTCCACAATCTTCCTTTTGGTGTATTATATTGCATAAAGGTCAGTGATTTTATAGGTTTACCAAAGTTTAAACGTCGTTTCTCTTGCTCCAGCCAGATAATTTATCTTGTGGTCATTGTTCGTGCATTTGGGTATGATTTACTAATTACTAAGTACACTTTAAAAATGATTTAATCTTTGAGACATATGATGAATGGCTAAAGTAACATGTTTACAAAGTTAAGTTAATGTAGATAAACATTTTTATCAAGGTTAGTTTATTGCGCAATTTAATTTTAGATAAATAATTAGCAACAAGGATAATTCAATATAACAAGACATTGACCGATGTTTGTACATTAACGTTTTTAATACACTCATGCCTCGCTTTACAGCCTAGATACGTTCTGGGAAGCTTAGCTGTAAAGAAAAATGATGTATAACGAATCATATACTGTACATGCACTGTAGTGTATTAATATTAAATAATTATTTTTATTTTTAAATGATGATAAATCAACGACATATAATGATTATTTCATTAGTAAAGTACTGTACAGTACAGAGTTTCCGATTTTTTGGCCATATATCGAAATTTTTATGCTATAAATTGTAGTTGAGCCACAATTAAAAGAAGCCATAATAGCAAAGAGTTGCGAGGTATGAATGTATTGTGTATTTAGGGATAAGTTTGAGATGTAGATTTTATCAAGAGTTGGAAAACATGTAGCAAGGTTTCTAAATTTATATGAATTATTTAATTATACATAATATAAATATTTATATTATCATCATTAGCGATGTAGTTTTCATGTTTGACATAAATGATGCCAAAAATTATAAATCACATTTTGCAAAGTCATTTTTTCATATTAACTCACTTGTAATCCCAAACATGGCTTCCTCGATGAAATGCCACTAAATTATTTTGTTTATCAACGGCTATTCCCGTTATCTGTCCAAGTGTGAGCGGATGCTGTGGCCACCTTTGCACTTCCACAGGTTGTGGAAATTGTGCTAGACCCTTGTGAATAATAAAAAAATAATATGAGCTTTCACTATTCCAAGGAAATGAGTATTGTAACATATAAGAAATTACAAATTCAAGTTTCACTTCAATATATCAAGTCGTTCAGAAAATAATGCATCATTTGGTGGTACTATTTTAAACATTAAATACAAAATCATTATTTTCCGAATGATTGGTGATGCATTAATTGAAATAATGATATTCTTAAACGCAAGCATAAAGGGCATCACTCATTTAATAGTGATTATATTTATTACTATTATCATTAGTTAGTGTTGCCCGGATACAACCTTAGACAATCCACATTGTATCCAAGAATTGTGTAAAAGTGACAACTCCTGAAATGTCAATTTCAAGAGTATCACAAGAATGCAACACTCTCTCAATTGTTGTTACTATGCAGTACTTAGATATGCTATACAATACATCATACAGGGTGAGTTTAAAGTAAGGTTCCATGGGAATGCACAAAGGGCTATTGTAATGAAAATGTTGAGTTTTGTATAATACAATAGTGGTATTTGTATGACCTTGAAATGAAATTTCAAGTAAATCGCATTGTTACATTGGAAACTATTGAGTTGTAGCTATGAAGTCATATCTAGAAATATGTAGGCAGTGTTTCATTTAGTCAGAATCCACTATCATTTAATTTATTTTCAACATTTCAATAATAAAAATTGATCCAGCAATAGTGATTAAAATGCAGCGTGTTGCTACAGCAGCATCTTTTCAAGTCACTTACTATTCAGTGAGTTACTTATGTTAGTTTTTAGTTGTTTGCATGGTTATTTTAAATAGGAATTTAAAGATGCATAACAACTAAAATAACTTCACTGCATAGCACCATTTACTTGCAGAGAAGCTGTTGTAGCAGCATCATGCCTACGGATTAGTTTTTGTTTTAGTTGCATTGGTGGAAATAAATTAAATGCAGTGATTTTTAACTAAATGGACCATTGCCTACATTTTCTAAATATATGACTTGGTAGCTATGACTCAACGTTTCCAATGTCACAATGAGATGACCTTGAAATTTTATTTCAAGGTCAAATTAAAATACTGTACCATCATTGTAAAGAGGCCTATCAAGGTGCTATTAAATCTCAAACTAAACATTTTCATCATAATAGCGTTTCTAATTATCCATGGAACCATACTTAAAACTCACCCTGTATAGATTTTATTCAAATTAATATGCTTGACCTTCAAATCCAGTTTCTGTTACCATTATGTTTTGTTTTTCACCATTGAATTCTGAATTTTGTAATTCGAGCTGTAACTCCAATTGCATACATTTTGTAGGTCATACAAAAATTTAATTCATATCAAATCATCTTGTATACCACACTCAACAAGTTGGGTTAGGTCAATCGTGATTACTTGAGCCAATTTTTAAGAGTTATTGTAATTGTAGCATTTTCAAGAACAAAATTTAAAGAAAGTTCAGAAAATCCCGTTGTATTTTACAATGTAATTGTGGAATATTTTTCTGAAGTTCATATAAATGTATGTATACAAGTGAACTCTAAGTACAGGAATACTCAAAAAGCTATTATAGTACTGTATAATCAAAATGTTGCGTTTGGGGTATTATTTATTTCCAACAATCCAACCGAAATAAAAATAGAAACAATAGAGCCCTTAAAAGCTTCGAGTATACTACTAGTGTAGTGCAGTGAACATCCACACAGTGCATCATGCACTGTATTCACTATTTTTTTTAATAGTGAATACACTATACTGCATTTACACGGCATACAGTATATACTGGACATTTTATTTTAGGTGAACTATTGTTTGTATTTTTATTTCGATTGAAAATGAAACGACACTGGAATAGACTAGATGGACCTGCCTGTTTTGCGAGTACTGTATTTTGTATATCCATTAAATTCGCACCTTTGCCATCTAGCACATTAAGTTTAAAATATAAATACGGTATCATCTTACTTAAAAAACATTGGATGTAACCTCAGAAAAGATTTAAGTAACGTTCATTTGTTCACCAAGCACTTATTGTTTGGAAATTCAGACTCGTCTTAATGTATGTAGTTATGTTATCTTACTGTATGTTTAATAATTAATTTTGTGCTGTCATTTTTTTTTTGTGAATATACTGCGAAAAAATAAACTTTGGTTAGTATATTTAAAGACTAGGTTAAGGTGAAATAATTTTGTTTGTGACACAATAAAATCGTAATTTCCTGTAGAGCTATAACAATTTGTGATGTTCTGTATTGTCAAAGGACAGGAAAAGCTTTATTATTCAACATAACTTGGCATAGTTTAGATACCTCAATCTTATTGTCATAGTTGAAACCCAACATGAATTAAATTCATTTGAAAAAAATTGAGTTCTAAAATTTGATTAGAAAAGCAATTTTGTTAAACATAAAAAAAAATATACAGTGTACTATACATATATTACAGTGACTGTATTACTATGTATTTGGAGATGTTTCATAATACAGTGTACCATGTTAAATTGCAAAAATTTTAAGTTTGACTTCTTGCTTAAGGTGTGTTTTTGTTGTATAATTTAATTTTGTGTTCTTAAGTCTTTTATGCATTTCTTGTTATTTTGATTTGGTCCTTGGGATCGCAAATGAAAAATAATAATAATGCTAATAATAAAATTGCAATTTCTTTGATCTTTAGGCGGTTAAAATTGGTAAATATGAAGGGAAAAACATGCATTATGAAAAACTAGAAAACGACCAACGTTTATAGCTGGTAGTCAATATTTTCTAATAACAATACAACACTTAAATTTTAAACTCAATTTCTGTAAAACACTAGTATTTCATTAAGGACCACAAAAAATAAAAATGTACATAAGTTTGAATGAGATATTTTTGTTGTCTTCTTAAAATAGTTTTTCGTCAAACACCATCAATTTATCATAGATAACATGTGTCATGTATGTGTGGTGAGATGACCACTGTATATGAAGATTATAGAAATCTCAAAAACTTTATTTGTTATATACACAATGTAAAATATTTTTTAGCTCGGATAGGGTAAATTAAATTTTTGTTTGACATTAAATTTTGAAGATTAGAGACAAAAATGACCCCTAGGTTAGAAATGCTGTTTTGCTTTCCACTTTTTTGTGTGTGTACTTCTTAATATAAACATTTTTTATTTTATTTATGTTTATCATAGTAAATATTTGTACTTGTCATTTTTATTTTAAATATTTGTGCAGTTGTTTTATCATTTATTCACCTCTTAATTCGTTTTATGTAAATATTTTCTCAGGTTCTTAAATTGGTTAACACTGCGGGGTGACGTTGTAAGGTGAAATACATAAATTAAAATAAAGCTTAATTCAATAAAGTTGAATTTGATGTTTTCAAGTACTAAAAATTTTATATGGTTTAGTGAACCGAATTTTTCATATAAAACATATTTATGCATTTTTTATCACTATTTTTTTTCATATCATGAAAGTGTTCTACTACACAAACATATCAACAAAAAAGACGAAATAACAAACGACAATAGACTAAACAAAGACTTGAAACAAAATCAATAAGCTGTGTTCGCAAAACGCAACGAGCAACTTGTTGACATATGGGTTTATCTATGCGAAAAGCGGAAGCTATAATTTAAGATAATATTGATACAGCTAAACAAATTTTTCTTCAACTTTCTGGAAATGCTAATTAGCAAAGAAATTCAACTCTATATGGAAGGAAAAAAATAGATAAAAGAACAAAATAGAAGATCAAATAGAAGGAGGAGGATGATGATGACCTCCGCTCATCGACCACGTACTCACTCTCTCCTCCTGATGACCAGCTAGAAGGTAACTGATTTCATGGTAGAATTCATCCAAATCAATGGGCCTTATGGCTCGACAATGGCTCACACTGACGAAACCCACAACGACGACACAAAAGCTTAGCAGGGAAGCTAGACTGAAAGCCATCCTATCAATAATGATGATGATGGCGCTATAGTTGTCGGGTTTCTTTGATCGGCTATATCTTCTACGCTGGTTGAGGTTATATATAATACCGAAGGAGACTTGTATTTCCAAAACAATAAATAAAAAGGGTGTTTACATAGTATTTTTTCGTGACACAACCTGGCGCAGGTTGCTTTGCTGCGTTGTGTTTGGCAGTCGTGAACACTATGAAAACGCCATCGTTTTAAGTAGTAGTGTACTTGGTGGTAGTGGGTGGACTCTATGGCAACTGTGACGTCATGCAAGAGCAGGTGTGCTGGCGTGCGTAATGAAGGGTGCGCGAAAATAATGAAATTTAAAATGTGCAGGTCATGAAATGCATGGTCACTGGTGTGTATATTTTTATTTATTTATTTATTTATTTTATTTGAAGGGAATCAAAACATAAGTAAAAAGTATTCGATGTCATTTATTTCATTTATTGTTAAGTATAGGGTGAAACACAAATCACAGCATAAATGGATAATGAACTTGTATTTTGTATATTTTTCATAATTTTGTACTTTTGGTACATTCCTGTTATAGCCAGGTCCGTCTGACGCTGCTATTTGCTTGTACTTGGTCATGGATTTATTTTGCAGGTTAGGTTAGGAAAACAAAACAATATCATACATTTAATACTTTTCTTTTGTTTTCCTAACCTAACCTGCAAAATAAATCCACACAAAATAAACTAAGTACAAAGCAAATAGCAGACGGGCCTGGCTATAACAGGAAAGTACCTAAATTCTTTTATTGAATTAAGGTAAGAAAAATCATTTAATTGTGTAATTTTTGTGATTAAAGTCGGGCTCTTTTTAACACCTTGCATAACATTTTGCAGACTAATCTGGTCCTTTATTACAACGTTAGTACAACGCACTTCAATGCGTTGTACAAATTTCACAACGTTTACTGCGTTGCTGAATTTTTCCATTATAAACCTATGAAATGTTTTCTCTGTAAAAAATAAACATAAGTGCATTAAAAATGCTTTTTTAGCATACTCTTATATACTGTACATACATACCATAATTCAAAGAATCCATTTTTGATTTCTGTTTGTTTCGATTTATGCCAATTTCGATTTATGCGAATTAAAATTTATGCAACCTTTCAGTAATTCGATATTCAATTTATTCGATATGCGTGTTTTGAGTAATTGCATTTTATATTTCTGCATGTTTCGATTTATGCGTATTTCGATTCATACGAATTTCGACTTAAATGGATTCAAATTGATGCGATCGTTAAGTAATTCTATATTTGATTTATGCAAGTTTTGAGTAATTTCATTTTTGATTTCTACAAGTTTTAATTTATTTATTCATACAAAATCGCATATACAGATATGCGATTTACATTGGATTAGGAATTACATTGGTTTTTGGTTTATGCGAAGTACTTATGCGGTTCTTGCTTTATGCGGTGCATTAGATTAAACAGTAAATTTTTATAAACGACTATAGATGGCTGGAACGTTCAATTCCCAGCTTGCTCATTCATAAAATCACAATTCACTCACAAACTCACAATCGAAGCTAGTATAAAGAGTAAAAAAAATAAATAAAGTTACTAATGAATAAAACTAGTGTAAATTTTGCGCTATTCTGTATTTGTAATTTACACAAGAATTAAAATAATGTATTTTTTAAAAACGAACAAAATATTTTACTAGTTTGTTTTCTAATAATAATAATAATGACGACAACAGTGAAATGAGTCGATTTTCTTCAATCGCTACTTTAAAAATTCTACTGTGAGAAAAAATGTAATACACATTTTCGTATCATTTAACATTGTCTAGTCTGTAGGATTTTAGTTCCGTACAGCTTTTAATATACAAAAAATCTTCGATTTATGCGAATCTTTCTTAAATATTAGTTTTAATAGTCGATGCTTTTTCCAGCTGCTGGTTATAGGCGTGAAGTATTACGATTTTGTGCGATGATGCAGAAGTGACTAAACACTGAAGTTTTCCTACTTCATTTGAATTGCGATAAATGCGATTTGCACAAAACGTCGAATGACTTTTTGTATGTGAGGTTAACTAAATTGCAGAATAAATTGTCATTGTGTTCAAATTAAATAGCTTATTTTAGCAGATAGTTGTGATGTTGATCGGATCGAGTGCAAGATCATTGTTTTTATGACATTGAAAAATGTAAAATAAAAACAAATATGGTACTATTAGAACAAAAGTGTTGTCAAATTTATTACCACATTATTTATTTACTAGCTATATGCCCGTCAACAATGACGGAAACATTCTAGTGTATTATATTGAAAGTGATAATTGAGCAGCTGCACCTGCAATTTTTTACAGCTGCACCTGCAAAAACAATTTCTGATTTTGGTGTGATAGACATATAAACATACAAACAAACAAACATACAGACCAAGCAAATTATAATGTTAGAGATATTTATACATCAATGTTTTTGTGTTAGAATCTAATGAATCGATACGTCATATCAGTAAATATGTCATTTTGAAAAAACAGCATGTTTTGCAGTGAAACCTATTATGGGGGAGCTTTCTCCATTTTCTTATTTCAAATTAATTTTTAGTATTATTTATAGTGTTTGATTGTGGTGCGAATGCTATAGTTAGAATTTTTGAAATGTATAGTATGACTATTTCAACTACACAGTTATATATGTGTTTGAATATAGTTAATAGTCATACTATATCTACTATTCATTAGTAATTATAATATTTTTAATAATTTTTAAAATTATATTCTATTCCCACGCATGAATTTATTTCATACCACGTGTTAACATGAATAGTTTTATATATTATATCTTTTAATTTCACTGTGAACTTGGAAGTACTAAAAGTTTCACATTCCCTGAAGAAAAAAACAAACCATTTGACAAATAATGAGTTAACCACTTTATTTGCTTCAACTATTAATCTTTTCTATAACTTCGACCTATGTCTACAGTTTCTTTAAGAATTACTTAAAGTAATCTATATTTTAAACTTTACATTTAGCTGCCACTGTGTTATTAGGATTGTCATTTTTTGGGGGAAATTTCAATGGGCGCTAGGTTTTTCTTCAGGTTGAATCCAGATGTAACCAGTGTTGGTAATGCTGCAGTAAGCATCGTAATATTTTCCTGGACCTCGACAGTACGACCATCGAGGACAACGACATTTGAACTGAGGTTGAAACTCTTCTTTACACACTTCTCTGAACCAGCAGGTTCTCTAAATTTAAAAAAAATAAAGAATATAATACACTAATTTTTTTTCTATTATCCGGAATATTTTATAATTAATGAAATAGTTTATACAAAAGCATCAAATGCAAGACTTACTTCATTAGTTAGTTCTAGAATTGTGTGGTCATAATAGCTGCGCTTGTGAAAAGGAGTGGTAATAGATGCACTAAATATTCCAACTACTGACGTTATTAGTGCAAAGAAAAAGAGATGCATCATCTGAAAATAAAATAAAATTCCATGTGTGTTGTTATACTGTATAATAATATCTTTATTTTTTTCTATCAAGGTGTTACAAACAGGAGAGGGGGAGTGTGCTATGTTCTACTTTGTTGCATATTGTTTTAGTTTTAAGATGCACTTGTTTTTATAAGTATAGTTTAATCGTCTATCTAGTTAGTTGTCATTCATTCAGTTCATTATCTTTAGACGACGTTTGTGACCTTAAAATTACCAGTCTTGACAATGCGGTATTGTTAGACAGTTATTATTAATTAATGCCATTTTGTGTCAACGAATTACACTTAATTAATGTTATCTTTATATTCATGCATCTTGTTCTTGAAAACCTTTAAATAATCGAATTTAGAATACTCATGTGTTTTACCAAAATTCAGATACTTTATACTTAAACTTCAAGTGTTATGCATATTTTATACAGTATACAGTATTTATTTTACATGTGCAAAGTGAGTCCACTGTTTAAATTTAGTTTGAATTTAGTTTTTATTACAAAAAATACAATATGCAAATAATGGTTTACTGTACATTGTTTTTTTATAATATTAATTTTTTGTGCTTGTATACATTTTTTAAAATAATTGTGATAACATTTATATTTATATGTAAATTTAAATGTTAAATGCTGGTATATAGATAACATTTATATTTATATGTAAATTTAGTACCGTACCGTATTAAGTAACATAAAGTGAAATTAAATATAAATTAGAATTTTATAAAATACTAAAAAAGTGTAGGTAAAATAACTGATTTTCATATGACATAGTAAAGTTTTATGCCATCTATTTTATAAATTTAAGAATATTTTGCCGTATTTCAATTATTTTTTATATTACTGGCATTAGTTAAAAATAAAATCAATACGGTATACATTTTTTATTTTTAACAATTCTCTATTACTATTGTTATTTTACGTTTTTATTCATATCTCTTATTTAAATTCTTATACTTGTATATTTCTTAGATGTAGAATTAAACATAGATGTAGAATAAAATTAAAATATCTATGAAAATGTTATAGAAAACGCATGTCAATAACCCATTCACGACTCGCTTATTATTTCCCCATATAGCTATTTAATTCTGTTTCATAAACGAGTTGCGTTCACGATCACCGAGGTGCATGCTCAATTAACACCTGAGTACGTTTTTATTTTCACTCACCTGACGAGTGGACGGTGGTCAAGATGATTTTTTCAAATCGGATCCTCTTCGGATCACAGAATAGTGGTCAAGATGTTGATGGACTGCAGCAATGTCTCCACTCTCCGAGGAGCATCTTCTCGATTCGTGTTGAAATAGTCGTAAAGATATAGACCCCTCAGGTGATAAATCCGGGGTTTCTATAAATATTTTAGAGGTGCAAAGTGGAATGTTGAGAAGGGGTTTTGGAGCAAGATTGAACGATAGAATAAGAGGTGTTAGTTCACGCATGCGCAGAAATGTTGCGCTCATCATCACCATCAACACAGCATCCGCATCATTCCACATAAACGAGTGTTGGACAACGATTGTACTTCTATTTTTATTTCAAGATAATTTATTTTTATTTCCGATACATGTATGCATGCATACTGTGCATGTAATATTGGATGAACATTGATTGTAAAATACAGTACTGTATATCTAAAGGGTTATTACTGCATGGGCAAACCATTTGTTTAATATTATTATTATTATTATTATTATTATTATTATTATTATTATTATTATTATTATTATTTTTATTATTATTGAATTATTATTAGGGGAGGAAACTGGGGAGGAGTGGAACACTGGGAGGAATGGGACAATTTAAATTTCTCCCCAATATTTAAATTTGTGTAGTTCACATTTATCTCACAAAGTA
>JAQIWH010004975.1:0-15644 GCA_034695005.1 Cryptops parisi
CCGGATATTCGCTTCATTCTCCCGTGGGTTTTGTGTCCAGCATCACCAGCAACATGCGCTCCCATACCGTTGCCAATAAGATGAATGTCTTCAGCAGTCGTTACATCGCAATCCTATATATTTTTTAACGTAAAACACTTTGCATGTGAAAGTTTAGTATGAAAAGCTTATAAGGTGTTCTTAAGCTTGAAACCACAAGTATTTTCTTAATATATGTATTAATCATAATGACTGACTTTTTTTGCAATAAGTATATTTTGCTAGTTCACACAATGGATATAAACTTTTGTACTTATGTGTTCAAATTGGAATTTTCCATTATGATTTATACATAAATTAAAGAATTTGGTACGGTTTCAGTCTTAGGGGACACACTGTACGTATATTCCATTTGGTGAGTTACCATTAAGTATTTAATCATCAGCTTAATTTCTCCACCGACCACCCACAAATTTCTAACAGCCTGGTCATAAGTTGTATTTGTGCCTGCAGTCCAATCAACCATGATGACATTACCAGAACTTTTTTTTAAAATATGTAACGCCAACTTCTGCAATGTTAATTAAAAGTGTAAACAAGATACAATACTATAAAAAAAAAACATTGTTTTTGAAATCCACTTTTTGAACGAATGGGTGAGGTGGTTGCTATTGTTGGAAACAGTATTGTTGGAACAAACAAATGCCAACTGAGTCTACAAAAAATACAGACCGACCATTTACCCATCCATCCAAGTAACCACTCTCTCACCCGAAGTGAAATGATAAAAAAAGTGGGTGAATAAAAAATTTCTTATTAATTAAATGTATATTACCTCTAGCGACTGGGGACTATCCTTGTTGTAAAATCCGTGAATTAAAATTTTAACCGGACTGTGTTTTTTAAACATCAAGTCGGAGTTTTCAACTCCATGGCAATTATCATCAATTTTAAGGAACTGAGCAGGTTTAAATGTGACCATATTTTTTTTGCTGTATAAAGCGAATGAGGTGTTGATTTCCTCTCTCGACCACGGAAAAAATACATCCTCCGGGGACGTAATAGCATCCAATGCATTAGGTCTATATTGTTTATCAGAGTATTTTGAATGATCGTAGTCACCCAATCCTGGATAGCACCGAATGTTCCAGGGCCCGCCCGACTCTGGAAATTCAACAAGTTTGCATTAAAACTAAAAATAACTGATGTAAATGAATGTATACGAGCGTAATTAAACAGGGTGTCTCGCAAGGATATGTGCATAGCTTTTCTACGTGTTTTTGAGATTACGTTGAGTGAACAAGTTCGGTACTTTGGGGTTAGATGCCTCCTCACAAATCAACATGAGTCTGAATTGCAATGGTTTCTCAATTAAACTATAAATTTTAAATTGTAGTTGTAATGTTTCTATACAGTTCAGACTCTCCTTACTCAACGACAGTATTAGGCAGGACTGCTTTCTCAGAGGTCAGCGAACAAAACATGCATCGCATAACATTGTACCCACTTCCACATTACTAAGGAAAAACTAATCAGAAAAAAAGTCAACTTTCTAACTGACCGGGTAACATCGTTTCGCCCTCGCTTTTTGTAAGGACTTGTTTTATTTATTTTTGAAGAAGTAAATAAAACGAGACAAGACACCAAAAAGAGAACTAAATGACAAATCGCGCTGAACACTACTTTAGCCTGAACTCTTAAAACTTTCTATAAATTAGCTCCCTAAACATGTGCCACACACATCATGTACACAATCTATTTCTTCCAACCATACTACGAAGATACATGGCTTACATATAATTGTATACAGGGTGATTCAAAAAACTGATTTTTATTTTTAAAGAATGATTTCTTGTGAACTGCTGAGAAAATACAAATATTTTATGAAGACCCAGCTAAAGCTTTTTACAGTTATACGTAAGTCTGTGCCATGAACCCCATAATTTGGTTGTGAATGGCCTGTGCGAGAAAAATATACATTAAAAACAAATTGTAAAAATGGACTTATTGGTCATCTCCATTATGCCGAATTATCAAAAACAATTACAAACGTGGAGGGGTCACGGTGCAAACACGGGGTTTTCAACTATTTATAATATACAAATTCTAAATATCGAGTCTAGGCCTACATATGCGTGGTGATTGAATGATAGATTGATTTTGTTGCATGTCATATACTACATGTCATATTTACCTGATTGACAAGGAGGGTCCTCTTCCTCATCCTGCGCGAAACCTGCTGGAAACAGTAATATTAAGCTGATCACTATCATGTCCATGATGGTTTTTATTTCTCTCATCTGAGAGCAGTACTTGTAGTGCGTTGTGTGTGTTTTCAACAAGATATCTACTGTAAACGCAGGATTTATATACGATTTATTCGTGTAGAAGATAATTAAGGTAGAAATTTTACGTATGTAAAATTCTAACATGACTAAGGGTGTTTACCTGCTGTCAAACAAGTTTGAACCGTGTTAGTCGTATTTTTCAGATGGTAGTAATTATTGACACGTAGATACCGATTCTGTTTTTCTCTATGCAGTTATCAATTTCACTCGCCAAAGTGCTTTCGGCAACCAATCACGAATAGACACCATAATAAGTCGACTATTATTCGCATTAAAATTTTCTGGTCTGTTAACATGACTTACTAACATGTGTTTACTAGTTGTAAAACTAGTGTAAACTGTGTTAGTCGTATTTCTTAGTAATCATTGCCACGTATAGTCTGATTCGGTTTTACCTATGTAGTTGTCAATTAGAGTTTTCAAATTATGATCGGCGACCAATCATGAAATGAACGCTATGATAATTCTTAAACCAATTCAAAAAATGCTTCATCGGTGATGCCACATGTCTGGTGTGAAATGATCACATTCATATTTTGATCATAAACACAAAGTTTGCGTCATTCAATAAGGGAAATCATTGGGTCACTAGATAATTTGGCACAGAAAAATCATACAACCGTCACGAATGTCGCCTAAAACTACAACCTAACTTAATTTAATGATGTTAGTAAAAAGTGATTGTATTTCTGTTATTTCTAAGCGTATGTGTTTTGTCATTTATCTTATTAAATAATTGTATATTTGTGCATATTTTTACATAGGGCGTAGGTTAAACAAAGCCCTGTGTAGTTTTGTTACTGTAGTTAACTCAACAACGAGTTAAAATAAATATATTATTTTAATCAAGTTTGACAACATTATTGAATTTGTATATTAAAATATTGTTAATTTATTTTTCACATTATTTTAAAAACTCATTAATTTGTACTTTCACTGAATAGTTTTAAAGGCAAAGCATTGCAGCCCCGGTTAAGCTTCTCTACTTTACCAGCATGTTTAGCAAAGAAGCCCAAGAAGGGGAGCTTGTGTGTCATTATGATTGCGTTGCTTGGTTCGTTTACCAAGCTCAATTAACCGTTATTTCTAATGTTAAATAATTAAATAACACTGTACTGGGTTTAAAGGATTGAATAGTCAATGTAAGGATATACATGTAAATTTGAGTAAATAAATTAAAGAACGTGCGAGGGTTGAAATTTTAATAATGACCACAGGATTGTAAACTTTTATTGGAACAAAACCCGATAATTCCGCTTTCTCACGCGTTAGTTGGGTATCTAACCTACCTAATGGCATAAGGAATTTTCCCCACTGCGCATCAACTAGACTTGGTGCTACATAGCTGTCCAGAAGACCAAAATGTTGGTGCAAAAAATCGTCAATTTTTTTTACGATTACAATTTTTTTTGGTCTTGGTTTATGTCAATTCTATTTTCAATTTTTTTTCAATCTTTACTATTTGGTATGGGATTACTTCAATTATGTAATTTATTACAAAACCGCTGAAATAACGATTTTGATACGAAAGATTACGATTTTGATACGAAAGATTACGATTTTGATACGAAAGATTACTATTTTGATACGATTTAAATAACGATTTTGATACGCTCATTGACAATTTTTGGTTCTATAATACAGTATATCCAACGATTGTCGTGGAAAGAATCGGATCACTTCAGAAGCACTAATTCTCCTCTCTGGAATTTTATCAAGCACCAGTGAAATACCTGTGACTAATATTTTTATGGTTTTCTAATACATTTTAATTTTATTCATATTTTTTATTTTTTATTTTTTTATTTTATAGTTTAACTAATATTTTTTTTGTAAATAATTATAGTTTTGCATAAAAGTTCATTTTTATGAGCAATACTTATGACCAATAGTCATGCATGACCACTAGTCTTAAGGTCGTGAAAACTCTTGGTCATAAGGACTATTAATCATAAGTATTGCTCGTAGAAAGGAACTTTTGAACAAAACTATAACTACTTGTAAAAAATATTATTTGAACAATCAAATAAATAACTATAAAAAATATGAAAAAAACTTTAAAATACACTACAAAACATAAAAATAGTATAGTTATTTGTTTAGCATTTCTGATAAATAACACTGGACCACACAGAAAAAGTCTTTGCAATGAAAATAGCTAATCTTTACTAATTTCGAGCTGCTAAACACAAAAATGAAAATAAAATTTGCAGATTGGCTCTTGTTTAAGAAATACGTTGGAGTAATTGTTCTGCAATAGACTCTTGTGCGCAACATGAAAAACCTTACCTTCATTATTGACAAAATTTCACCTAGTACAGTAGATGTATACTATAAATAAAACATTTTTACAATTTTTACAACATATCTCATACATCCTTTATTTTCTCCTGCCAAGTCTTCTTTTACGTCTTCTTCTAAGTCGTCTTTCATGTACTAAGACATTTGGTTTAAATTCAATCCAATTGAAGGGCCTGGTGTAAGTGACATTTTTGTCAAAAATGACTTAGAAATCATTTTCGAATGTGTTAGGTTCTAACTTTCTAACGCGTAATGTTTTTGCAAAACAACAAATAGTGCAAGAAGTAAGAATTAGCCTATAGACAGCAATGCAAATTCAGATTTTTAAACGCGTTTTCCTCGAAATTGTAAAAATGTTACTTAACGCCCTTTTACACCAGACCCTTCAATTAGTTTTGGGATAGATAACATAACTTATGTATAATTTTAAACAATGATATATTATTATTGACCGAATAACGTGTTTTTGAAAACGTTTGATTGGCTATACAGTAAAGTACTGGTACCTTATTGCATACAGTAGTTATTTTTAATGACATGGTGCTTTTCCCATCATCAGCAATGCATAGTGATGATAAGTTTGAATAATGAAAACCACAGTGATCGAGATTTTAATTTAATGTGAGTAGGCCTCTATTTATGAGAAGGTATGCGAAAACCTCGCACAAATAAAAAATTCGGATAAATCGAAATAATTTCCATCAAAAAGAAACAACTACAGGAGATAATTCCAACGTGGAGTCAGCATTGCGCCACACTGACCTATACAGTGTCACTTGTGTACCATCACTCAAAATCGCATAATATCAAAATTTTCTAGCATTTGACAAGCACCCAAGATGTTTTCTCCAGCCGCATAATAGCGAAATCGTATGCAAGGAACTTATAAATTGAGGTCGCGTTATGTAGTATAATATGATTGGTTGGTAGCCGATTGAGTAAAATAAATTGGTTGAAGCAAATGTTTTTGCTAATTAAATGGTTTAGTTCAACATTTTTGGTGATTAATTTGTTACATCATTATTGCATTTAAGTTTGTTTTTTTATTTAAAATATAAAATAGATTTTAAACTATTAACATTACAAGGTAATTCAGTTACTGTACAAAGCGGGGAAAAATTGCAATTTCTTTGTTTCTTAAAAGTTTCAAAATAATTTCTTATTCCCTTCCCTTCTCTCCCCTATTGATTCATATACATTATTGTAATAATTTAAGAAGAGCGTTAACGCATTTATTTACTCACAAAAAAGTTTTGTTGAATTTTTTGGTTTTTTGTTTGAATGATTTTGTTTGAGATGAACAAAGAACAATTCTCTCGCCTTCGCCTACATTATTAATAAGTAATATATATTTTTTTAAATGCAGTTTTAACAGAAAAGAAAACGAAAAACAAACGTTCAAGTTTCGCTAAAGAAATAGTTGTAATAACAACCAGAAAAAACAAAACATTATTTTTTGTTTGTTGTTTAAATCAACAAGTATTGTTTTACTGTTCTGCAATAGAAAATTGCTTTAAACTGGATTAAAATTTTTACACATTTCATTGCATGTATTCATAAAAAGGTAATGCCCAGTTTATCTCAACTGGTGAGAAATTTTTTTTTACATGGTTTATCATCTTCGCATACATCATCATCATCATCATCAGGTATTATAGTACACAAACATTCATACACGCACACATGCATTCAGTTATGTACAGAGACATTCATGCGAGCATAAACTTTTTGGTTTTTTTCAGGTTTTAAAAGTGTCCTGAAATTTTTCTGTACAAAATACTTCAACTAACAGTGTTCAACAGGCATTTAAAAATCATCACTCTGGGGAATTGAAAAACGTGTTCTTCCATAAATTCTACAACAATAACAACATCCCACATTTTCTTCTGTACATTATCTCCTCTTAGCGGGAGTCATCGCCACTCAACTGCGTGGTCAATGAATGGGTTTTGCACGCAACAAAAACCCAGGGGCAGTTTTTTGTTGAGAATCTTCATCTCACACGTAAATGTAAAAAATATTATTATTGTTATTATCATCATCACCATCATTATTATTATTATTATTATGTACTTCTAATTGCTTTCATCGCTCTCATAAGATTACTTCCATTCGATTTGCTTTGCGGGCAATTTTCATTTGTCCCGGTTGTAGTTCAGGCAATCCTGTAGATTTGAAACTAAAAGTCACTATATGGTTTCCAAAGTTGGCCTCAAATCTGGAAAATTAGAAAAGATATTTTTTTTGTGACAATTGTACGATTAATTTCATTTAATTGAAATCATTTGTTTTAAGAGTGCTTTTCCTTTAACGAAAAAATACCACCTGTGGTGCTATTACAGTGATTAAGCATTGAGTTGTTGCTGATTTTAACTGACAAACTCGCCTAAATTAGTGTGTAATGGTATGGATAACAGTTTAAATTAGTTACAAATTACAACACTTAAAATGTATCATTAATCATAAAATGAACTTTTCTGTTAATTTTATTTAAGCTAAATTAGAACCTATACTCAAGTACCCCAAGAGGCTTCTCCGTTATTAAAGAAAAATAATACTGTTTCGAGAATATAAAGTATACAGGGTGAGCCAAAAAAACTATCACCAGTTAGGAAAGAGCAATTTCTCATGAACCGCTTAAGCTAGACAAAATCTAAAACTAATTCTGGATGAAATAGTAATTTTAAACGATATCCAACTTACTCTGAGGCAATATTGATTTCAGGCGATTTTCCTGTTGCGTTTTGAACCACAAGGAAGACCTTAGTGATTATTTCAATTACATGACCAGTCTGGAAAACAAAATCTCCTTTCTTCTTGGTTACTTCAGTCTGAAAACATATAATTAGTTTATAATTACTTCTCTTGTTATACCTAAAACTGCCAACTATTCTCATTAGGGTGTCTGAAAAATCTGGAATCCATAAAAAAAATTTTAACCAGTGCGATTTTTAAATCGTGTTCGATGAGAGAGTGTTTATTGGTCGATACATTCCAAACATTTCGAACACCCTATAAATATACTATACACTCACAGGCCGAACGTGGAAGACAGCTATGTCGTCAAAATAAGGACTTAACGATAACCGAAAAATATTAGCAGCAGGAACTCTGTATTTGATCTGCATGGTTCTTTGATCCATCACCAGCATGGCGCACGTTGACACCACGAACAGGATGGGTGCACACTAAAATCATTAAACATGATATGCCAGTTGGATATATATATGGTTTAAATTTAAATTAATCAGAGTGAAACTCAAGCATAGTTAGTATATAAAAGACATAGAAGCTACCTTTCCTCCCGATCGCGTAACTTTATTAATGATGTCAGCAAACACCACATACTGATCATTGGTTTCAGTGCAGATTTTTTTCCATTGAGGGTTCTGCCGTAGTCGTACATAATCACCCTGGAAAGGGTGGGAAACACTGTAAAATTGTTAAAACGTTTTGTTACTCATTATTTAGGGCATAGAAGCAGTCTAATAAACGTAAGCTGTAGGTCTATGATTGTAAGAATTCAAAAAATGCGTAACTCAGCATTATTATTAACATGTTGCTCTCTAAATTCAGAGCATTGAAACGATGAAAAAATTCTGATTTTAATTAGCTGAATTACAATGTTCTGAAAAATACTTTTAATTTAGACTGAAACAAGAGTATTAGTAACTGAAAGCTGTCTTCGAGCTTGTGAAATAGTTGACGTTTGTGTATAATAGGTGAACCTGCTACATCCAAGTGCAGGTTCACTTGGGTTTATAAACTGGCTTACATTTAGTAATAAATAAATTTGAGTGCAACTACAAAACAGTGTTACAGACAAGAAGAGATTAGAACAGTAGTATGCAGGGTGTTGTTGAAAAGTCTAGTCAAATTGAAGAGTTGGGTAGAAAAATTGGTTAAATCTATTTACGTCGTTATTTCTTGAAATGCATAAATTGAATAGTAAATAGACACATTGGGATAGATTTACGGCATAAAGACATTGGGATGCATATAATTTGAACTCTTTGGAACAAGAATGTGGAACGCGATTATTGTATATTTGAAATTTGTTGTGATTTCTTTCTTTTTGTCGCTTCACTTCCTGCTTGTTTCACTTCGAAAACAATGGAAAAGATACTGGTCTTTGAAAAAACGGCGTAAATTGCACGATGTTTTAAATAACGACATAATGGGATTTTTCTGAATAGCCTGTCAACTAAAGTTAACAGATTTTTTGCAAAACCTGTGCATTTTTCTTCTATAAATATACAATTGACAGAAATTTTCTTTAACTTAAATTTGAAGGTACCAGAAGTTTTTATTTTTTTTTGTTGCAATTTTTCTCGGAACTACATTTCTTGAGTTACGCCGTTATTCTGTCCAACGTCTCAATTTTAACCACAAATGCTAGCACCAAAACAAAGCAAAAAAGTCTATATAAACATGCAAATGCATACC
Organism: Cryptops parisi; assembly: GCA_034695005.1. Taxonomy (NCBI): domain Eukaryota; kingdom Metazoa; phylum Arthropoda; class Chilopoda; order Scolopendromorpha; family Cryptopidae; genus Cryptops; species Cryptops parisi. The sequence goes on from JAQIWH010004975.1 coordinate 9,075, forward strand.
AATCGTAGAAAAGATCACATTCTTTGTGAGGTCATCATATATGAGACCAGAAAAATTCAATAAACAGCTGAGATGTTTTCAACATAACTATGAAAGTACTAATAGGAATCATTCGTTGTTTTCTTATCTAGTCTCATATAATAAAACCAAGCTATGGAAGTGCTATGCCAATTTAAGAAGAATCAGATGTATTTTGGTTTAAATTGATTTAGAAATTGACTGCATCTGTACCAATGTAATATTCGATAATTTGTTTTCAAGCGTTGAAATTTCATCAACAGAATAGAATAGAACAAATCCTAAACATTAAGTGATTAGATTTCACTCGAGCAAATAGGAGAAGATAACTATCGTATTATCGTATACATTCAACAATAATGAATTACCTCCTTGGATACGATGCTTTTTTATCGCGGAATATGACGCTTGCTGTCACTTTTTCTCTCATTCGGTTTCTGGCAGTTTGATCAAACTTTAACCGGTATTTATGACACTGAAATAATCGAGCGAAAAAAAATAATAAGAAATTCTGAGCCAAAATTATCGTTTATAAACAGTTATTAAAGTAAGTAGGTAACACAACCTACCCTCCATTTATGAAACAATTTTCGAAGAATGTGACTAGTTTCTTGTAAATGCGATGAAGTAGTTGGCCATTCTCGTGAAATGGGCGAAGTGGACGGTAAAGCCTTGGCAACAGCCAGCAAAAACATTTTCTTCTGAAATTGTAAAAATAATTAATAATGTGTGGGTTATTGATATTTTTTTCTACTACTCTGATAGTCCTCTGACACACGCAATTTTTTTTGTGTAACAAGTCGAGAAATTTGTGAACTAGTGTGACGTCGGTTTCTTGTCATTTTTGTTTCCAAAACCGCTTAAATTTTTTTAAAAGCCATTAAAAGTTGGGCAAATTACAATTTCAAACTGCCACGTATCGCGTAGCAGTTGAAATTGCAACGTACCCAACTTGTGCTGTTTCGAAAACTCGTTTGGCTAGAAACTGATGTCACAGTGGTTCACAAATTGTTCGACTTGTCACACACACACCCAAATTTGCGTGTGACGGCGAACCCTGACACAAGTAAACAAGTTATTGAAAATTGTCAATTGAAATTTTGGTAAACTTGCTAATAAAGAAATGCGGACATGGTTACCTACTTTCCATTTTTTGTAGGCATTTTGGATAACTGCAGCTGCCCAATCCATTTTCTTTTGATATCTACGCTTCAACAATTCTTCTCTCGCCTAGTGAAAAAACAATTTGTTATTTTAAATCAGCACGAATTTATTGCTTCTTCTATGTCAATTCAGTATTGTGCCTCAAAATTGGCGATGTGTGCAATGGCCTCCCGACACACGCAATTTTAGTGTGGCAATTCTGTAGACAACTGTGACGTCAGCTTCTTGTCCAACCAATGAAAACTGATTGGCAAGAAGCTGACATCATAGTTGCTCATAATTTGCTTCAATTGCTACATTAAATTGCGTATGTCTAGCGCCTATAGATATGTTCGAACCAATTATGAAAGATCATACAGTGGAATCAATGGTGATGATAAAATTGTTGTTAGTGATAACACAAATCTCACATTCTGAATAAACATTAAAAATATTGTGTGTCAGTACCTTTTTCTCAAGTTCTACTAGTTGAAAATACAGGATATCCTAAAATTATCTCTACAACTTATATCCAACATGAAAAGTTAACCAAGAGTGCAGAACTACATGGATTGTGTGTGTGTGTGTATGTTTACAAAAAAGTTTTTGTGAATAAACATTTTTACAAGTTTTGATTATACGATATCAAAAAAGGCTTGGATTTTCTGTACTAATTCCATGATTGGTGACTCTATGTGTTGGTGAATAACACATAATTTAGTATTAAAGTTGTAAATATAATTTTCTGACATCCTGTAAGTTAGTCAAAATATTGCCTGATTATAGAATAGTAAACTTCAACATAGCCGGTCTCTCAGTTTGTAAACTGAGTAAACTGAGTTTATTGCCACTTCAGGCCAAGCCGTTATTTTTTCATTAATCAAATCAAATCAAATCAATGTTATTGATGTAATACAAAAACGAAAATGTTAAATTGCATGCAACAAACATTAAACGCAATTCAAAAAACACAGTTAAGCTGAATAACTCAGTGGTGTTGGAAAACAGTTGTTTTTTTTGTCTTAAAAGCATTTTAACCTGTTTTGAATTTTTTGGCTCCTTCTGACTAGTACAAGCTGTTGCTACACACTCTGTGTTTGTAGTTTGCCTTGGGGAGTCTGTGTTGTTTGCCTTGGGGAGTACTTTCTTTGGCGTAGTTTTACGCCAATATTTTTGCAAAGTGAGAACTGCTTCTTTCTGTTGAAGAAATTCTTGCCGGGCCTGAACATAATAACATCAAGCAAAATAAGGAACCAAATAAAAATGTGTTCAAGCTAAATGTTCACTTAAAAGAATGCAAATCAACTATTTAAAAGCAACTACAAAACTTGGCCAAGTTAACCAAATATGAATTATTTCTTCTCGCGTAACGTTTTGCTATAGGATTTCCAAAACAAACATATTTTACGTTAAAAATCTAAGCCAAGTCTGTTTGATGTTTTTAAAAGTTGATTCAAAGATAAAATAAAAAAGCTGCAATTCAAAAATACAATAAAATACAAAAGAAAAATAAAATTTCTGCGTACTAGTATGCAGTTGGGGGTCTAAGTGCACTATAAATTGAAAGGTAAATATTGAAAGCAAATCATATACACTTAGCTTATTACATGTAGCTAATACAGGAATATGTTGCTTTGCAGGCCCCAGTTTAAGTTTAAGGAGTATGTCATTGTAGTTTATATGTAACTAGTACAAAACCCGTCATTTAACGGGCACGTAGCTAGCCTCTTATTAAATAACCACTACTGAAAACCTGTCCTTGACTCTTGGTCACCAAATTTTATGGTCAAACCAGGAAAAAATATTCGTAAGTAGGTCGTTGGGTATTGTCAATATACTTTACTGTACAATATTGTGCAATGTACAATATACTGTACATGCATTTGTTTTCTGGAATTGTTCTACTTTGAAAATATTAACTTTGAAATTTCGCGCTAGTATTATTCAACAGCTTTAAGAAGGTCATTAGCATATTGTCTCGTCACTAATATAGGATAAAAATTTTGTTTTATTTCAACACTTTGACTGCTAAAATTAAAGTGCTTTTGCTGTATTATTTTTCACACTCATTTTTCTATATTTTTCTTCTCTACCTAGGTTTTAACACTTTCATAGGCTGTAGGCACTCTGAATCAAAGCTCTGAACAGTACAGTAGTAGTTGGGTATTGTAATAACAATAGTGTAGTATTACAGCATGAAACTAAATATAGTGAACAAAGATTTCTCTATAGTTGTTGAGTCTTACAACCTTCCAGCTTCTCCAGTAAGCTGCAATTAATGTCTGGCTGTGCTTCATAAGTAGAAACGCTTTCCGTTGTTTCCAGCAGCGATACGTTTTCTGTATTAAAGTTGCAAGTTCATCCAATCGTAACCTCCTGTAATCTTCCAATTCCAGCAACTGAAACCACCGATAAATCTCCTATTAGTCGTTTCATAATCAATTCACACTGAACAAACAACATTTAAAACCTCATCACTAAATTAAGCTTAGGATTTATTCGATATACTGTACAGTGATTGAAGAGTTGAGTGGAAAAACGGCGTAAATCCACTTACAGCGTTATACCTTAAAATGCATAGATTGAATCGTTTTAGACCAGTCTATAGCATGAAGACATTGGGTTGACTATATAATTTTCACTTTCAGACTTTTTTGGAGCAAGAATACGGAACGCGACTATTGTGAATCTGAACTTTTTTGTGATTTCTTTCTTTTTGTCGCTTCACTTTCTGGTTGTTTCACTCGGTCGTTTCTCTTCCAAAACAATGGAAAAGATCGTTTTCCCAAATTTTTGGAAAAACGGCGTAAATACATCTATAAATTTGCACAATATTTTGGAATAATGACGTAATTGAATTTTTAAATTAGCCTCTAACTAGAGGCCTGTCAACTAAAGTTTGCAAAACCTGTGCATTTTTCTTCTATAAATATACAGTTGACAGGAATTTCTTTAACCTCAAATCTGAAGGTGCCAGAAGTTTTTGCCCTTTTTCTCAAAACTACATTTTTTGAATTACGTCGTTATTTCACCCAACTCCTCAATTGTTTATTGCAATGTATATACTATATATACTTTGCGAAGCAAAGACTAATCTTTTACTACTACTACAAGTAGATATATACAATGTATGTATGTATATGTTTTTTCTATTTTCTATTTCTTTTATTGCGGACAAAATCCATAAAATAACACAATGACAAAACACATCATGACAATAACAAATATTGAAATAAAGTCTTTCAAAAGTTTTAAAAGTATGTATGTATATGTATAAATACACAATATATATTGTATATAAGTTACATTATACTGTGCGGTGTGTTTATTTCTGCCGAAATAATTTCTCTAAACTCGATAGGCACACATGTATAACATAGAAATAGAAATATCTTACCGTCCGAGGGTTCTTTACAAACAGTTTTGTTCTGCCAAATGCATATTCAGATGGTGGAATTGGAAGATCTCTAAGAAGATAGGTAACACCTTCCGCAGCCATTCCTCTCCATGCTGGCCAGGTGTGAAGTGATAGTGTTTTATACCGACCCAGGAACATGTCGTAGTTTTGCCGAAATGCATAACCAGCTCTCCTTACTCTAACGTTTTCTACTAATCTAGAAAAAGTGTTAGAACATTTCACACACTATATGAAAAGGACTTAAACGATTTACAAAAATTTCACTCATCGAAGTCAAGTTTAGAAAATTTTACCCTAAATATCGTACTTGATGTTGTACTAAGGCCATTTCGAAAATGCGGGGTTGTTTGAGCTCATTTGGCTGTTGACAAAATAAAAATTTTGTTATTATCTGATGAAAATGACCATAATGCCCTGGTGGATAATATACACTCTATCACCATCACATCAACAAGAATCATATCTTGGAAAGGTAAACAAGTTGATTAAAAAAAAACAAACTTCTATCATATTTTAAATCTCATTTTCTTGGTCATTACCCAATGCGTATGATAAATAGTTGAAACATAAGACTGAACTTGAAAACAAATCGTCTGCTTCTAGGCATACTATAATGGCAAAGTGCTGATTATCCACCAGAAATTACAATAACTAGTTGTGTATTAGTGCTGAGCAGAATGATTTTTTTTTACCTTTATACACCTAATATAATTTGGGGATTTTGCTTGCAGATTTTTCATCAAAGCACCTATAGATATTTTAAATTGAGTCCCAGTTGTTGTTGGGCGTTTTAACGTTGTCCTTTTCGGATTTCCTGAAATTTTTTTTGTGTTGGATTGCAGTACAATTCCACAGACCATCATGTCACTGTTAATAAATTTCTCATGAATAAATTTTTGCAGTACCTTCTGGAAATAAAATTTTCATTAGCGGATGCTCACACATGTACATGGCATGAGACAAATCACGGTAAAGCAGGTCACTGTTTTTATCGATGAAGCCACGAACGCTGTATGTCACCTGGAAAAACAAACCAGGAAAAGAAAACGACAAATAAAAGTGTGGATGCTTCTTTTTAAAACATCTTAAAATGGAACGTTTTGAACACAGTTAACGCTTACGGTGCCAGCGTAATGCCGAATCCTAAAGCAATCAGACAGCAAAGGAGGTGCATCTGCAGATGTATTTGGGTTTCGACAGTTTCGACTTTCATAATGAGGGTGACCTGCGCACATCTGATCCAACTTCTGTAAAAATGTGTCGTCTGACACATGTCCTGGTCGAAGGCATTCTTCATCTAACGTCGCTAAAACTCCATGATTATTCTGCATAACACAAAATGCACAGTGTCATTAGTAGTTTCAATGGTCTTTGTATTCACATTATACGGGGTGATTCATGAAACCATAATTCATGGAACCATAACTGAATACAGCTCTAGATTAATGCAATGTCGTTCTGAGAAAATCTTGCATAAATCGAAAATCGCATGTTTAGTAATTCCCATAAACTAGAATAATTACAGCGGACATCACAATATTTGGATCGTCTTAAACCATACCGAACTAAGTCAAAAAAGTCAGTTTCATAAAACGATGATTTTACATATGGTTTGTCCATAGTCATTCAGATTGGTTCATAGTGCCGTGTGGTCCAGCGATTCTTAGTTTATCCCTAGATAATGGCGCACTGGCTTCATTTAATGCGTTAACTCAGAATCTGTAAAAAAAGAGTTAGTTCACTATGGTTCTCATTTGTTCCATTACACGTCGAATGTACATTATGGAAGAAAAGTAGCATCCACTCATTTTTGCACCATGCACAGAATCGCATAACAGCGAATATTTCTTGTACATTTTTGGTACAACGAGCATCTTGGACGATTTCTCTCATCACATCTAATGCTATATTTTTCTAAACTGATAGTTGTCGTTTCCGGCGAATAAATCCACGCTAAAAATCCCGTGAAAAAGCGGTAAATAAGTAAAAAA
>JAQIWH010004976.1:0-15643 GCA_034695005.1 Cryptops parisi
TGACAGATAAACATTATTTCAAACCATTTTGGTGGTTGATTGTTTGCAATAATGGGGTTTGAACGTTATTTTATCAGTTGTAGTAGTAAAATTTATCGATTCTAAAACCCAGTGAAGATAATATACATAGATAGTCCGCAGTAAAATTTACTACCCACTGATGGCAACATCATCTTCGCTGTCGGGCGAGTTTATGCTATTGAATGAATAATAACACATTTACAGTTTAAGCTTGTTTTAGTGTGATGATGTGTATAATTAGTATTGACCTAAAGCTGCCCAGCTTTATAAATTTAAACCACTACTATACGACCACATCGTGAATACTAAATTTCTACATTGAATTAAGTGCATTTTGAATAAAATAAGAATTATAGGATAATGTAGACGTTCTGTTTTTTAAAAGATATTTTTGGGTTAGACGTCCGACCTTGCTTGTGGCGATACTTACTTGTACTTGGGTAATGGGATTGGAAACCAGGTTAGATTAGTTATATAAACGAAAACATACTTAATAGATCATTACTGATTTATTAATCATACATTTCAAACGTTTTTGTTTGTTCAGCAATGGTTTAACTAACCTAACTTGAACACGAAGCAATTCATAGTACAAGCAATGTCGGGTGGCTAACCCAAAAGTACTGAATGAATAAATTCTGTATTAATTTAAATGTATTAATATAATATAATATAATATACTGTACAGTACTAATATGAATTCTGCAAAAAATCTTTAGTTTTACTATTAACACCGAGTTAAAATAATTTTATTTCGATTTACCATATGAAAATGTGAACTTTAAATGGTCAGCATTTTGCAGTACCATCTATTTACATGTACATTTACTACTTATACATGTATTACATTGTACATACTATAGGGTAGTTCTTATTTTTAAGTTTTGAAAAAATGGATGGGTAAAATTAGGTTGATTTTGAACAATATTCAGGGGTAGCTACCAAGATCTGAAAAATCGCGTGTTAATACTACTTGACAGCGTGTACTCCCTGTCAATACTGCCTGTCGCGTGTTCAAACCGACATTTCAAACTATGGAAGCAATCTCTGAATGTCATCTAAAATTAGTCAAATTTTGGAAATATTATTGTTTTGAATTGAATATTAGAACAAGATAGGCTGATTTCTCTATTTTCGAAATAAAACTCTTGTTTTCCTCTTCCTATGTGTCAAACTAATGTTTCCAACTCTGGTAGCGACTCTTTAAGTTTTATCTGAAATTAACCGAATTTTAATAATATTACTTTATTTTAGTATTAGAACAAGATAGGCTGACTCGATAGTGTATAAAACTTTTGCTCGCTCCCTCCTATTATAAGGACTACCCTAATAACACTAGCACAGTAGGAAAACCATTTCTTGTATTTTGCTTATTCATGCATGTGTGTATTTTGAGCTAAATGCAAACAATTTTTTGTTAAAATTATTTATTGGAGATTGCGGCATATTTGAAAGAAATGAAACGGGGGGCATGTGCAATTTTTTTGCCTGTTTGGTGTGCGTTGTTTGCACTTCGGTCCTTTTTTTTTTGTCACCTATATGGATTTGTGAAAGGTGGAAAAAAAAAATGAAGTACGGAATGTCGAAATGGCTCAGCGTTGCCGGAATTCCTCAGCGGAAATTTCGCATCTTCTTTCCCGGACGCCAGTCAATAAACACGTGGCAAAATGTAAAATCCGAGTTCGCGCTTGCGTCGGATTAGCGGAATTTTATTGGTCGACAAGCAATCTTTGCCATGTTTGGCACCTCTTACTACTTTACTTTTTTATTCCAATTTTTCGATCACTCGATCCGAGTTGGTTTTTTTTTTTATCCTTTCATTTTTTGAGCTTTACTTTCTGAACTATAAATAAATTCTAGTGAATTCATGCACAACAAAAATATTATTTGGTAATATACAGGGTGTTTTGAAAGGGTTTTACACAATGATATTACGACTTTCGTAACTAACTTACATCATTTATCGATATACAAAAATGAATGCTTGATGTATAAAATAAAATATAAAATGTAATAAAATGAATAATGAATAAAAAATACATGTATGTGGATATTAAAAGTAATATACAGTATTGATTATTTGTATAGCCGAAAAATATAAAATATAACAATAAAATACATAATATATGTATGTGGATATTAAAAGTGATATAAACTGTTTTATACAGTATAACCATCAGGTACCTATGAAATACCAAGTATTGGTTTGCATTGTACAGGGTGTTTTAAAATTGTTATTTTTTTCTTTAAATAACCATTAACTGAAATTAAATTATTAAACAGTATGTTATTCATTTATTGGATAATTAACAAAAAAAATTATGATTCCTGAATTAATTTAATTATTTTAATTGTTTAACTAATTGAACAACTAAATGATTACATTGAATATTAATTTATTCAAATTACAGAATTAAACGAACCAATCAATTCAAACAGAATGAAGGTTAAATTAAGGCTGGTATTATAGTATATTGTATTTGGATTGTACTTTCGAATCATGAGGGTCTACAACTTTTATACACCGAATAACACAAGAAAAGCAGCTGTAAAAGTGAGGCATAAAAAATGAAATACAACGAGTCGTAAAACGAAGGTTTTTTATTATTATTATTGTTTTTTTTCTCTTTATATTCTTTATTTGAGTGGATCGATAAATGAACGGTGAAAAGTAAAAAGGAACTGAGTATTGATTGGGCCAATTGCAACGAAGAAAGCAATGCAATCGATGCACCATTATCCTTTATATTTTTTTTATACGTTTTCTTTTATATATATATATATATATATCTGTGTGTATGTGCTGTTTGCAAGGGTGGAGTTTTGTGAGGGGTTATTATTCTTCTTTCGTGAAGAGACCATGGGATGTTGTGTCGACACGCACTCGCAATTTAGACACACAAAAAAAAAAGTTGTCTTTTATTTTTTTGTTGAAATTACCAACAACGGATGTGACTTTGTGTTCTCATTTGGGCTGCTATTGATTCCTACTCCCGAAAAAAAAGAGAATGGATTTTTGATATGCCAAAAGTCTCCAGAATACAATTTTTCTTGATTGATTGATTGACCCGGCCTTGACAATTAGTGCAATACTCCGAAATCGTGACGTTAATGTATAGGGGAACCTGATTAGAGAAACCCAAGAGCAATATAATATATATATAGAAAGAGAAAGAGAGGGGGCTCTCTGTGCTGTGACCAATTAAGCGCGTTATGAAAATCGAACGTCATAAACGGGAGGTAATTACCGATTAAACCCGAAAGTGATTGGCTCTTTGTTTCGCCAAGAAGGACATTAATCATGTTCAACGGCCCCCATTGTCTTTAAAATTTTCTAACCCGATTGCTCGACTGCGTGTGCGAATTGAAAAGTTGTGTTGTGTGTGTGTGTACATTTTTTAAATGTCTAACACGGCGAGAGAAGTGAAAAATTTGTGAATGCGGATACGGTTTACTGCCGCTGTTTCGGTTAATTGAAAAGTCATTTTGTCAAGAACGACTCCCTTTTTTATTGCTCGATTTTAACGCGCAATTAAATCGTGAACTACCACGGATATCTACAGGGTGGGCCATTGAACACTAATTCACTCCGGTTTCCTAGCGGTTGTTTTTTTTTTATCATTTTATTCTTTCATTGTTATTTTACTTAGCCTGCTTACTATGTTTTGGACAATAGCAAACTTTATATTATAAAGGGTACGGGTAACATGGCGATGCGATTAAGTAATGCTGCAATGTGTTACAATTGAAGGAGCTGCTGTAAAAGAGTGTTAAGTAAAAATAATCTGAAAGCATTTTTCGAATGTGTGAGGTGCAGTTCCACCTTTCTAACGCATAATTTTGAGCAAAACAACAATGTGTACAAAGATATTTATGCAAGAATTGGAAGTAGTATAAGTAGAAGTAGTAGCTTTCCTAAACTTGCAATTTATACCCATACACATGTGGCGTTCTCACACGATGGCTGGTCGTTAAGACACAAGTACCAATTATTTTTTTTTTCAATTTAATTTACTTGTTAACGGTTTAGAAATAAATGCAAATTTTAAAATTTGCATACGATTATTGATACTGCTAAAATTGATTATTTTATATACCGGTAACCCTGTACAAATTTTCCATCATAAACTTATGTTTTTTTATTCTTAATATAGCCGTTGTTGTAATATAGGTTTTGTATATGTAAAACTTGTGGTTGAATGTTATTGGAAATTATAATGTTTACATCGTTCACTATGAATAATGTTGAAGGTGTATATCATTACGGATGACAAGTATTGTTCCGAAAAAATCAAAATATATTAGTAGGAACGATTTTGGAAACTGTGATAAAAAATGTCAAACGTTGTTCACGTATACATTAATATAAATAATGTACACTAAACGATTCTTTTTCATATGAAACGTTAATATTTTTTTGTTGTTCTTCGTATGAAGATGTTAATCGTTTTGGGTTGTCGTTTATGATGACAACATGTTGTTTTTTTTTTTTCGGTGTTTTATTTTAGCTGGTCGTAAAACTGTCGAATACGTCCACACGTGGTGGTCAATATTGATTTTCCGAAACGACTTTGAGCACCATCATTTCGATGTCAATAGGTATTTTGGCGTGTAGGAAAAGCCGGAAGTGAAAAGTACTTGGAGCAGAATTAGGGAAATCATTAACCGGATAAACCCCTCAACTACTGTATATTTGTAAATCAAACCGTGTAGAGAACAACACGGAAGTAGTAATGTTCACGAGTGCTCTTTAATTTTCACCGGAAGTTGTAAAGAAGAATAATGAAATCGACGAGTAAGGTGGTAGTGTTTTTTTATTGTTAGTTTTATTATTATTATTAATATTTATTAATTTATAATGGCGAAAAATTACGACGTACTGTATGTGTGTGTAAATCGTTCATTGGTGGTGTTGCGATTCTGAAGTTTGTGAACATGCATTTTAATTTATCTGCATTTTCCGTTGTTAAAGAGTAATAAAACAAGTACGGCATATTTTTTTATTTTGATGTGTCCACTTTCGGGGAGAATTTCCATAATAACAAATTGGTGATCTAAATAAGATGAACACAAGAAAAAAAACAACAACTTTTTCATTTTTCAAATATATTGCGCTGAATTTCACTAAAACGCACTAAAAATATTATTGGTGTGCGACGATGTTTGTTATTTTCAAACAGCCGCAGTCTGTGTGATCGTGGTCGTCGACAACACTTGTCGGAGTGAAAAAAAAGACGTCAAACTAAGTTATTCTTTTGAACGTTGTTGTTGATTTCGTTGTTTTTTTTCTCTCTCTCTCCTTGACAGATCCCCCGAAGATCGAAGTTCGGCCTAAGGACCAGACCGTCTTGTCGGGTGGCATCGTCAGTTTCTTCTGTACGGCTACAGGCAATCCTAAACCCCAGATCGAGTGGCGCAAAAACGGCAAACGTGTGAGCAACGTTCGCTACATGGTGATCGAAATGCCCCAGGGCTCTGTGCTTCGAATCGAGCCCGTACGCGTGGGGCGCGACGAGGCCAAGTACGAGTGCGTGGCAGAAAATGGCGCCGGTGATGCTGTCAGCGCCGAAGCCACGCTCACCGTGCACGACGGTAAGAGTTGACACTTTTCACTCATCAATACTAATATTTATGTTACATAACAATCCAAATTGGATCGAAAGATAATAAAAACAATAACAAATTAATTATTAAAAAAAAGTAATATGATTAAAAAGAAGACTATTATTTCGACTCAGTCGATATAGATCCATGACAACGTTTCTTAGAACTAGAAAGATTATGAAAATATCACAATTGATTGTTTTCCACCGCCTATTGACTATGTCATGCGATTTGAGAGACTCCAACCATTCTCTACATTTTTGAAATAATTTTTTTGTTAATTTTACAACTCGCCAAATTTATTTTTTAGCTATAATATCTCACTTCAATATACCATGTTTTCCATTTAACACTTTGCCAATTTAGAATAAACTTCCATATCGAATAAGAAAACTACCTATTATTTGTACAAATAGTTTATGTCAACAACAATGAAGTCATTTTAAAGTTAGGCTTAAAACTCACATTTTGTTTGGAATGTTTTCGTTATATATAATATATTTACTCATTTGGGTGGAAAAAATTAAAAATTAAAAAAAAGACTGTTGAATGTTTTGTTTATGTTATGTGAATGTTTATATTACAAACGACTTGAGCACCTTGAAATAAAATTAAAACCCAGATCTCTCTGTGTATCTGGAACGCTTGAAATCTACGGAAGTATACCATAACAACGTGAGTGTAAACAGTAATATTTTATAGAAAATTAAAACAATGGCCTGCTGGAACGAGAAGCAGCTCACTACGTACAGTACATTTTTTGTTTGCTGTAGTACATATATCAAAGTGAGAATTGTGTGTTATCATGACAACACGAATGTATACAATAACTAACGAGATTATTAGCCCTTCAATAATGTGAAGGGCTCCGGGCAATATATGATAAGCCACACTTTTTTCACAAATGACAGCTGTTTGCATTAATGTTTGTAGCTTTTTACTTTACTACTTCCTAGATGTTCTAGAAAATGTTAGCATAATATAGAAAATCGCCATTTTGCTCATTATGGTACTCTACGCCTTATTGAATTTTTCACCAGAAAAACGGCTCTCTTGAACAATTTTAAAAGTGCGGCTTACCATTACATTGCCCGAAGCTCTTCAATTATAGCAATAACAACACCGATGTAAACAGTAACTAATGAGATCAACTCATTAGTTACTGAGTTGATCTCAGTAACTAATGAGCTCTTGTAAAATTATAACAAGAAAACACTGTTTTCCTCTTCATTTTTGACGGGCATTCAGCTAGCAACTTGGATTATGTTGATTAAATTTCAACATTTTAATACTAAATACCAAGCTAGTAACTCTTTGGCACTAGGGAATAATTTTGAATACAAAGCAAAAATTAAAAACAAAAAACAAAATAAGTCATGTTTCAGCCTAGGATCGAACCAGGGACATTCCTGGTTTGACCCAAGCTTAAGGAGGGTTTTATTATTGCTTTATTTCAAAATTTATATACGTATAACTTCTTTGGTTTTGGGACCATATTAATATAGAAAATGAATATATTATGATGAAATTTTAATGTTTGTAACAATTGGTCGATTCACGAAATGTATTCTGAAAATCGTATGTCATTACAATTTGTGAATTGATAAGGAAATAAATTGCTATTTTGTCAGTACAATGCTATGAATTTCTCGTCTAACCTAGGTTAGGTGAATTAAAATCGAAAATTTGATCACTAGATACCATCCAAACTTTGGTCCTAGGTAGTATGCATGTGTAACCGATATACCTATCTAGATACGTTTAGTAATTAAATTCATACATAAATACATCTATTAATACATGCTTATACATTATAAACATAAGCTTACTGTATACAAATAGTGGAATTTCAGTTTCGTAAGACGAAAAACCGAAATATCTAGAACATCATTAATTAGGATGAGGCCTAAATTATATTTCTTACTCTTGTTCACTTAACATTCATAATAAAATTGTAAATTTCACACAACAAACTTTTTGATTTTTTTTTATTGTTTGTATAGCTAGGCCTATATTTCATATCTGTAACGTGAAATTATTAACAAAAATACATTGATATACTGTACAGTTTTTACAGTTTTCACAGTTTTACAGTTTTTGCAGTTTTTACACATACAATTTTTAAAACTAGAAAGTTTTGGTCTACCTTGTATCTTTTGATTGACGTAAATGTTACTTAGTCGAGCAATAAAAAATTCAATTATTAAGTTATGAGAATTTAGATCTCCGTCACAGCATTGGAGTGTTCTCAACTACTGCGCAAATAGTGTGGCTTTTCTGCATTGCAAGACGACCTTATTGGAAGTTTGTCAACACTCTCATTCGTGATACCTGTCACATGATATTTAATTTATGATGTTAAATTGAAATTAAAATTTGAAATGTTGAATTCCTGAATGTTAAATTGACGTAAATGGGATTTCTTGTTCAACAGATTGCTATTGTATCTCAGACGCTAGTCGTTAACATTTTATACAATAAGTTACCATGGATACCGTACTTTTGTGCGACATGTTTAACTGTTCGTTTTTGTTTCTAAAAATTTCGAACTTATCAACAGCTAGAAGCTTCTTACAATACACTTAGAATCTCGTAAGTGCTTTTTTTACTAGATTTCTTAAATTACACCAAAGACATGTTGGCAGCTTGTCATGAGGTCTTATCTTTTTATTTTATTGTTTAAATTTTTTTTTTTTGGGGGGGGGGGTAAAAACAAAATAGAGTGGTTGTTTGGTATTTTTCTTCAATCATTATCAATAGTCGTTTATAGTTCTCACCCCTCTATCTTTATCTTATTTTACGCTTCATCGTTTTATTTCCGTACTTAAACCCTTTCGTTCGTATGACGGACGAGAACAACAATAACAAATAACAACAACGACTACGACAACAACAACAACTTAAACCACCCATCACGTTATTTGCCGAGCGAAATGGAACGAATGATGTTGATTTAACGCTCTACGTGCCCAAGTAGCAACAGCACTTTCTTCTTTCTTTACCTTCTACCGCTACTTTTCTTCTTATTCTTCGTCTTCTTGTGGAACAAACACATTGAAAGAGACAAGTTCCATCTTCTTTCCACCTCACCCCCTACTCTTCCATCGCTTTCTTCGGGGCTGTAATTGGAGAATAGAAGGGGGTGTGTACTTTCTCTGTTGGGGGTCTCCCTTGGGGAACCCTTCGTCCGGCGCCAACTCGTCGCTCGCTAAGTGCCAATATTTCCCACCCTACCTCCTCGTGTATTCCAAACCTACCTTTAGTTTTGGTTGTCGTCGTCGAACCTGACATATACATCTAGGTGTCTAAATTGACATCTCTACTTTATCCGTTTCTCTCAACCAAAAAAAAAAATAGTTGACGCCGACGATGACACGGATCATGTTCGATGCCCTCTCGAGAATTGTTATCAAAGGTGATAGTATGCTTAAAATACTGTGGGATAATAGCCTCTCTTGTACGCTTGTCTGTGAGTAACTTATTACGCAGTAAAGGAGAAGAAGAATGGAAATATACGTTGAGTGAGTTAGTAGGGGTTATTTTTGGTTAGAGTATTTTTTGTTCTTACACGACAAATGATACTTCGAGTTTTTTTTTTTTTTTTGTACTGTAATGTAATGTTATACCATGGTTGGTAATTTTTTTTTATTCTGTTTTTTTTTTTTTGGTCGTTGTTATTCGAGGAACGTTTTCGTTACACGTTTCAAGGGTTTGTCATTCATGCATCTCTTGAGAATTGAGCTTCTTGGCAGCAAAATCGATAAGGAGTTAAGTAGAAGTTTTCTTTTCTGAAGGGGGTTGTTTTAATGGTGAAATAAAATATGCGACGACTTAAAAAGTCGGTGTGTTAATCTTGAGTAAAATGAAAATGAGGGGGTATAAAATGTGAAAACGTTGGTTGATTGCCTTGTTGGCTGGTTGAATTGGATAGTTTTTTTCCTTCAATGTATGCAGAACTGTTCAACTTGAAAAAAAATAGACTAACAGTCTGCAATTACATAAACTAGGCGATGTTTCACGTACTACCAGATATCGTTATTTAAAAAGCTCAAAGCATCAAGTGAAAGAGGATTTCGTGGAGCTAAACTTTAATGTTTCACTTTTTCCAATTTTTGAATCTTTAATTTATTAACGCTGTTTCAACAAAACGTTAAAAAAAACGTCACATGTGGACGATCTTTGATGTTATTGTGATGACTCTTACTGACGCCATCACACGCTCTTAATGAATGTGAATAAGGGGTTGAGTTTTCATAGACTCAGATTGCTTATTGACTTTGAAAGCATCCCGTCAATTGGACGGGTTTAAAGCTAGTAGAAAATCACTGAGAAGAAGATAGAATGAGAATTCATTCGTTGGTCATTGTTTTGCCATAAACAGATACAGATGTAATAAATTTATGTTAATTCAATTGTAGTTTTGTATCTTCAATGAATTGTATAATTTGTTACATACAACGAGTTTAATTTTAATTTGTTGATTTTTCTTGGTTCACTCAAGCTATCGTAAGAATTGCTGTAAAAGCACACCAAAGAAAAAGTGTAGTTAGACTCATTACTTTATTGGAAGGTATGTGAGACAAGAAACATGGGTGTGTGTGGATGTGTTTTTTTTTTCTTTTCGTATTTTTCTTACTTTGCCATTTTCCGCGGAAATTTAGTGCCTTTGAGGGGAAAGCCATTGTCGTAAGTGCAGCGTCAATTATTCAGCAAAGTTCATGGAGGACAGTGCATAAAGTAATGAAAGTCGGTTGCATGGGAATTTCATCAGGGGTAGGAATTCAGTTGGAAACGACGACGCTCTGACTAATAATGAACCATTAGCGATGGGGGATGCATTAGCATCGAATATAGCTTTATCCGTGGGGTTTCCCCCTTGAGAAAGTGGCGCGAGTTAAGGCGCCTCATTATGATTAAGAACGCCTTGGCTGGGGAAGGGAAACAAAAGAGAAACGAACAACGACAGACATGGTCAGGAAGAAAACCTTAACACTATTAGCGTCAGCCAGGATCCACTGACGATTAATGAAAATGTCACAAGATTCTTAGGAATGAGCACCTATGCAAATGGTACCTAAAAGTTCCTTCACCAACAGTAATTACACTTTTTCTTTTCACCTTGCCACCCTCCTCCGAAAGGTTGGTTTGTCGTGGAAAAAAATAAGAGAATAATATAAACTTTCAAGAAGAAGAGTAAAATATGCACACACACACACGTTCAAACAAAAATAATCAACCTTAAAAATGTTTAGTGTCTTGCGGTATAGTGAATTTGTGAAATGTGTTAAGTAAGAAAGTTGTTTAAAAAACACTAGTAACTCTTGTTTTACGCGTAGATGCGACAGATTTGCATGAAATTATTTTTCGTGTCAAACAAACAAAACAAAATTAAAATTATAAAATTTTTTATTTTATTTGTATTGATTTTTAACCAATATTGGTACTAATATCTTGGCTAAGATATTAGTTTGGGCTTTTGAAAGATCCCTTCCAAGTTTTCATTGGTTTTTTGTTTGTTAGCAATCAGTGGCATTGTAGAACATTTACTCTTAACTGGAGTTCAGCTGATGGCAGTTTTTTTTAGCGAAGTGCAGGGTTAACTTTAAAAAAGAATCGTTGACGGAAATTTAAAACAGAAATGTGGTTGTGTATTTTTTTTTTTAAATTAAGAGGCTGAAAAATCCATCAGTTAAAAACCAAATGAAAAAAAAATCACGTTTACTCTGCATTTTCACCGTTAATTAAAGGTTAATGGGCACGAGGCTGAATTACGTCTATTTACCGGTTGTTTTCAATGATGGGAAATTAACGGAAGTGAAGATCTTTTTTTATTTTATTTTTCTTCATTTCAGCATGAAAGTAATTCCTTCCGCCATTCATATTGCCCTTAACTGTTGTTTTTACTTCTTTTTTTTTTCTTCGGGCTACTATTAATTCTGCCGTTCAACCCCATGCCCCTGTTTTTTTGGAGCCTGATATACAGTCTAAAAAAACAAACATACGAACACAAAATCGATTATCACTCAGCAGATGAAACGTCAACATCATATACTCACCTATTTGAAAATCACTTTTGTGATGGCTAGTTCTAAATGCACCCTAGTTTTTTTTATAATTTATGCTGTAGAAGTTTATTTATTTAATCTCGTTATTTTTCATTGATTCCGGATTTCGAGTATATGCGGTTTTTTATTATATTTGTTGTGTAATTTTAGAATTGAAAAACAATTGGTAAATACTGCAGTACTGTTTAAATTTCCCGCTAATGTTAGTTTATATTTCATTTTAATACATGGCGTTACTGTTCTATATGTGTTTCAATATGTTGTCCCACTTGTATAAACCTATCAGTCAAGTAGCTCTTTAAAAGAAAGAGACACTGTTCTGACAGGCCCAATTGTAGAAGACTATTAATGATGTATATTCGAGATAGGGCATCAAAAGCCTTAGAGATATCTGTAGTAAGTATGAGAGTACAACGTTCATCAATTTGAGCCTGAATGATATAGTCGTATAGCTGTAACAATAAATTGTTGCAAGATCCACCGGATTTTGATCCAAAAGCATTAGGAGGTGATGTAGAGTTAATTAATGATTTAATTTCAGAAAATAGGATGCTATCTGTTACTTTTGAGAGAAAGGGAAGAATAGCAATTGATCTATATGATGTAATTTCATGCCTAGGACCACCTCGATGTAGGGGTTTAATAATAGCAATCTTCCATTGGTGTGGATATCTCATTTCATGATAAATAAGTTTAATTAGGTCTATAATAGTTAATTTTATTCTATCATTACAGTGGCTAAAAAATTGTTTATTAAGGACATCAAGAGGATACAGAGATGAACGAATTTTAGAAATAGTGTTATTTAATTGATCAAGACTAATGTGAAGTTCTATTTCATGAAAGTTAGGAAGAAAGCTCAGTGTAGGAAGAGTGCCATTATAAACAACATTGAGAGGGTTAACAATCCACTTTAAAAAAATTTGTATATAATGAAGCAGGCATTTGGGTAATAATTTTAGTAGTAGAAGAATTTACTATTTGCCAGAGGCAATGTATATTTGAAGAGGAATTAATTGCATTATCTTTCGCGTTATTAATTGCCTGTTTGTAGTTAGCTTTGGTAGATATTTTAGTTTTTAAGTTTTCAGGCGTAGGATTATTGCTCCAATTCTGGTGAGCGGTAATATTGTCACGAAATAATGCACGTAATTCAGGTGACCACCAACGGTCATTTCGTACTTTGAGATTTTTTGAGTAGTATAAGGTCATACCATTAAGGGTTAAAGCAATTGCAAAACGATTTCCAAGGGAGTAAAGGTATTCAGATGTATTTAAAGTGTTAGACAATATGTCGCCAGAAATGAAATTAAACCAATTATTAAAAGAATTCCATGAAATTTTATTGAAAGATATTTTAATATCAGAAGTGACATTGTCAATTGTTTGATCTAAATTAATGTGTTTAATGTGATCCTATTAAATTTAGGCGAGTTTTGAAGAATTCCAGTTTTGAGTTTTGCTATTTTAAATTCGATTTATGCGATATATGTTACATTGGACTTATGCGGATTTCGATTTATGCAATTCTCACTAATGCTATTTTTTTGTCCATTGGACTATAGTCAGTATATTATCTATAAAGGTCTGTACTACTTTATACTTTCAATTCTCGGCTGAATCACTCGCTCACAGTCACTCACAAGTGAAGCTTATATATAACGTATAATAAGAGCGAGACTAGTTATGACGTTTAAATGCAGTTTTCATAATTCTCGTATAACATATGTTTTGAAGAAAACAAATTGAGTCATGTCTCACTATACAATAACAAAATACATCCAAACTAAATATCCAATTATCAGTTGGAATTTGAACATTTTAATACAAAATTCTACCTCAGCTAAAATGCTACAAAAAGGTAACAAGGCAGAAAATCAAAGATTATAATTCGTGTAGTTATTGATTAATTTTGCAATGGTACAGTATTATAATATTTTGGTGGTATTTGTTGGCAATAGTCATTTGATGCGTAAAGGTAATTGATTCCAGACTTAGTTGGTACCAGAGTTAGTTATAAAAACTAACTTTGGAATCTAATATAGACAAGTTAACTAACATAGACTAATATAACTAATATAGACTAATAACTAATATAGACGAGTTAGTTATAAAAACTAACTTGGTGTGAGAAAAATCTATGTAGGGCACGTCATCTTCAGGTGTTAAGCAAGGGTTTGAAAAGATGAAAATGAATCATCATGGTTGTCAGTATCATCACCACCGCAAGGAGATTTTCGTTAACCCACTGGACACGTGGTGGTGGTGGTGGTAATAGGGTGGCGTGAGTTAAGGGAACGAAAACGGAAAAGAGCGTTGGCTGCACCATCTTTCGTTTTACTTTCTCCCAACCCCAGAGGCTGTAATTAAAGACCTGAGAAAGGTTAACGGCCGGCCGAACATCATGTGGGGTCCGGAAACAAGTCTAGAAGATTCCGGACAGTAGTCCGAGTTGGCGAAGCATCCAATTACAAAACACGCTACCACCATTTCTCCGTTGCTTATTATTACTACACAGAATCTGTGTGTATACACTTTCAGCTTCAGCGATTTTTGGTTTACTGCCAGACGCGTGGCAAAATTTGCATTTAAAATAAGCTGCGATTTTTTTATTCAGCTTACTACGGAAATGTTCAACGTGGCTATCTTTAATATAATATCAGCTGGTTTATTAAGTTATTAGCAAAGCGAATATCTGGACTGTATTCATTCAGACACAATTATACTAGATACATGTATACATTTAGGTACGTAGGCTATGTTATGCACGATAAAACTTACACATTTGCGAGTCTTCTTATTCGCTGTAGGAATTGTACACCTTGGGAGCCATTGGCTTTCACGTTCGCCTGTTATTGTTTTCCACACAGTTTTCTTCCAAATTAATAAAATGTGAACACGACCATAACCACGCGAGTGAAAGTAATAAGCCCCCTTCTTCTTGGTTTATTCTTAACACTCTTTAATTTAACAAGCCAGTGTAAACATTAACGCAAACTCAAGGAATTTGAAGGAAGGACAATGCAAAGATGGATTTGTCAATTATTAAGAACATTTTTGAGCCGAACAATAGCTTATAATCTCCTCGGAATCCATTGCAATATACCTACCAAGTTTCGTGATGAATAGTTCGACTGTATTCGGTTTATATGCGCACAAACAAGCAAACTAACAGAAATAAAAAGAATTTAGATTCTATTGTTTGATGTTTGAATGAAGTGTAAAGCCCATTTTACACGTCAGACTTTTTCAATCAAATTCCATCGATTCGAACTGTTTTTCTTGATGTCATACACACATCCGAGCGCGGTTTAGTGCTTTTGTTGTGTTTCGCTGTTTGACCTAAAGCACGAAAACGCACCCGGACGTTTGTATGACGTCAGAAAAGCAGTTGGAATCGATGGAATTTGACTGAAAAAGTTTGAAGTGTAAAATGGGCTTACAAGCGTATTTGAAACAGCTATAATGCAAATTGTTTTATCAATTCATTTAAAATATCATATTGATAAGTTTATACAGTAAATGTTAAGAGTTTGATCAATTTTTCATTGTATACTGTAACCGATTTGCTAATCTCTGACACTGTTTTTAATTTGCTTCCTGTATATATGTATTTTATATTTTGTATTTTTATTAACTTTTATTGAAAATGCATTCTTTTTTTTTTTGTTTTGTATATGTGGTCTCATGCGACTGTTAAAAATTAAAATAAATTTAAAATAAATATCTAACGGTAAACCATTCCAAATTTCAAATAATAGATTCAAGAAACATATTTCATCGATATCAATTTTTCACATTGAACGACAGTTATTGCTCTTGTGCCAATTAATCTTCCAACTTAGCAAGATATCATTTTTAAAATTTCTTCTTTTTATTCCCTATAATAGTTGTCTAGATCTGTCACTGACGGAAATGAAGCTCAACAATGGCGTTAGTGAGCACTCACTAAC
>JAQIWH010004977.1:0-15637 GCA_034695005.1 Cryptops parisi
AATTTATTTTAATTAATGCGAATGCAATATTTTAAGACTGAGTAAATCATCCTTTGTTGTGTTTTTTGGTTGATTTTACTGGGTTATTGGATAATAAATTAAATTAAGTTTCAAAAAATTCAGAAAAAAGTATTTCAAAATTTTTTGGGGAATTTCAGAACAGAATTTCAAGGAGGGGGGGGGGAAGAATTTCCCCCCAAAACTGGCCTGGGTAAATCACTGATATGTGCGTGTAAAGTTTCGAATTTATGTAAATTTGGACTTAAATTTTGTAAAGAGAATATGTTGTAACTAACTTTAACTAACCTAAGCAGTTATATACGAGATATTATTATTTCATTGCCAAAGAAGGCTAGGCGTTGTATAAGATTCTTGCATTCTATAAATTGCCCGTAACATGTACAGTGGAATCTTTATATTTGTCAGTCCCTATATTCGTCAAATCCGATATTTGTCCAAACATTGAATATAAGTCACCAAAAGTCAGTTTTTAAGAAAAACAATATCATAAAATATTAATAAGTAAACTAAACATGATATGCAGTGGTGACAGTAAAGCTTGGGTAACTGGAGTGGATTCACAAAGTATTTGCAATTGATTCCATATTCGTCATATTCAGTATTCGTCAGTTTCTCTGGAATGAATTAATGACCAATTTAGTGGTTCCACTGTATACACGGTACTTCAAAAAGTATGTCCCACTTTGCTAAAACCACAATCTAGTAACGGAAAATAATAATAATACAGGAACGTATACATCAGTCGATGAAGAAACTACAAGTTTCATTGGCGTTCAATTAATGTTTCACTCATGCGCTGCTATGCTAGGTGATTCACTGTAGCAAAATGGCAATCCAAAGATACGAGATGGACGCCCTACATGAGTTCAAACAAGGGACTGCCATTGTCATTCGCAACAACAGACACTGACTTCATCCTCACTTCTGCCTTCACACTCATTCGTGTGCATGGCAGTCCTGGATCTATTCAGCGTTGCAGGAGGATCCGACATTAAATCTTTGTAAATGTCCGATAAAACTTGTATTTTTTTTCTATTTACTGATGCGTAACTTGTTTCTGCGTTATTACTATTCGTTATTTAGTTATGGCCTTGTCCAAGTGAAACATTCTTTTTGAATTATCCTGTAAGCTTGTTTTGAACAGTTTTTGTTGAAAACATCCTGGGTTCTCAATGCGAAAAGCACGTTTACGAACTATTTTCTCCAAAACATAGCGAATTCAATGCAAATAGCGTGTTTTGAAAAGTACGTATACATGTATTCGTTCGCATTTGCCACTTTATTTTTCTTTCATTAACAACGTGAACCAGTTCTCGCTTTTCATGGACTGTCTGTTGTTGTCGTTCTGTGACCCCCCCTGCATTACTAATTCATTTTTATCGAAATAAATTACCTTCCAATATGTTTGTCAAAACTTAATCCCGAACAACAACGCCAACCCTCATTAAATAATGGATTCTTGCAGCGTTGAGCCAATAAAGAAAACTAATAACTTAGATTAATGATTTATTTAGCGGGGGAGACTAATAAAGGATAAAACCAAAACCAAACCTAACATTCATTATTGCGTTGATTCACTTTGCACCATCACCATCACCACCATCAACAACAACAATAACAAAAACAACGTCCATATTTTTTCTTCGTTTATCATCACGAACCAATTATGATGGTTGCCAAAACACAGCTCCTCACTTTGGCGTTGAGTGCAATCGTGTGTCTCGTCTCTTTTCTTTACCATTTTGCCTCTGTAATTGGTGTATAGTTTTCCCCATAGTAAAAACAAAAGGTCATAATTCGACTCTCCCCGTTCCATTACGGGTGGCATTTTAACCCCCCTCCCTCTCTTTCAGGTGGATGTTTGTTGCCACTTCCTTCATCACAACTCGGATCGATTTGTTGAGGGTGGGCCAATACTAGATCCCCCCCCCCTTCCCCATCATCGTCCTCTCGTAACCCTTTAACACCGTGGCGAGTGGTGATAAACGTCACCAACCGGGGAGTCGTTAATATCAATAGAGTCAATTGCTATCCAACTCGCCGATACGTTATCTGCCGAAGCGAGAAGTTAAAACTATGGAAAGGGGGGGGGGGAGGGGAAGCTAAACTTTTCAAGCCTATTATCCTTTATACAATAAAGCGCAATGTCCAGGGGGGTATCTTTCCACTTACAGTATATACATGGGCTGTGACGGGGGTGAATGTTGTAGCCATTGGGGGTATATTATTATCATCGTCTATTATGACTTCCCTATTGATTCTCTTGCAGGATCATTGTCCAGTCGAATGCTCGAAAATTTCGTGCGTAGGCTTAAATGAGTATTATGGAGGGAATTAAATTGGATAAAACGAGAGAACAAACGAAATTAGTTAAGGGATTCATTTTCCACTCGATTATTTCATTTGTGACAAAAGTTGGGCTTAATTGGACTAGTGCACTTTTTTTTTTTTTTGAGACTCATCAAAGTAAGTTTCCAAAAGATGTTTTTTGGAGATTTACCGAATAAAGTTTCTGAAAATTTGAATATTTTAATTTTTTTGGCATTATATTTTTATTTTTGTTAAAGTTGCCAAGTATTTTGAGTAAGTTGGTTTTGGTACTTTTAGGTTAGCCGAGAGAGCCGCTTGTGGCGTTACTTGTTTGTACTTGGGTTATGAGTTTGGAAGCCAGGTTAGGCATTGAAAAAAATTTTAGATGTCGATTAATGAGTTTAGTGAATCAGTATTGATCTATTAAGTCAATTAATTAATGTTTTTGTTTGTTTAACTAACGTAAACTGACCCAAGTATCTTAGTTTTTATTATTGATTTTTTTTTGGGAGGGAATGGAATTACCAAACAAAGTTCCTAGCGTTGCATATGTTGCTCTCAAAACCCGGTTTCAGCTGAAATCAGGTTTTTACTAGTCAAAAGTAGAATTAACATCGATTTTAGAACTAAAATTCGAGCGTTTGGCGGCCTTCGGCCGCGTTAACTAACTTAACCTTAATCGGGTTTTAACTAATGACATCGGGTTTTAACGGTAACTTATATATTTAAATATAATTTGTTTGTAAAAGTTGTTACTAAAGTTAGATTTAATTAGAGTCCCATTGTCTGTGTGTGTATTTTGGGGGACTTGTCAAACAAAATTCCCTAGAGATGTACATTATACTTTTTTTTGAGTACCGGTGCTCTTGTTTTTTTGTTCAGTTGTGAACAAGCTTAGTTTTTAATGGATTTTTAGGGACTTACAAAACAAAGTCCCTAAAGCTGTAATCTTACATTTTTTGTGTGGAGTATTTAATGCTTTTTTTTTGTGTGTAAAAGTTTTGCTATTTAGTTTGTTTGTCTTTTATTTTTTTTTGGAGGGGGTAGGAATGAGGATTTCCATTCATCTTGTTTGTTTGGCGAATAAAGTCATTTACTTTCTTGACCTTGTTTATTTGAGTCTATTTAGCGAGTTGAAAAGTGTAAAGTGACCAGTGGATTTGGAGTGTGTCGTTTGGGAACAAGATTCCAATTAAAAGTGAACGCCTCGGATTATCGATTGCGGACGCAAAATAAACGAGTTGGCTAACCGAATTAAAGAGTAGCAGCAGTTGATTCGATTCAAAACAGTTTCCCTTCTCGAATCATTCGATAGGAAAGGTTGGCCACTCTTCATCCATCACGTTACCACCACCATTCAGGTTTTCCGTGAATAATCGATAATCGATTTCAACCTTTCACATCGAGACTTGAAATCGAATAGAAACTATTTTCAATTTTTTATTTTTTTACATTTTTTGAAATATTTTTTTTTTATGATGGGGGGGATAAAAACTGTCAAAGGATAGAATAGCAATTTCGTGAATTAAAAAAAACATGGAATATTATATATATATATGTATGTATATTTATGTATAAAGGAGAAGGGAATGGAATTGATTTGCAAGGGTAGGGGAAGTCGTCATAAGTTATGGAAATAGTAGTGGATTTTTTTTTGGTGCAGCTTGAAAAACATTTTAAACCGCTTATAGTAGTACTCTTATCTCGATTGCAATAAATTCCACTTAATGTCAACTCCGATTTCACATCGACCATGGATCAAAATTTTTGCAAATAACTATACTACAATTCCACCATGAGCGATGTCGAGTCATTTTTCTTTTCTTCATTGTGTTAGGTTGTCATTTTCATTGTAAAGATAAGACCCTCAACAACTTCATTTTCGGTATCCGTAAGCTGTGATTTGTCCGTTTGAGAAATGTGGTCAAAATAACTTTATATTGATAGAAAATAGATATTCGTTTTTTGGTCAAATCCTGTAAAATCTTTTGTTTAATCCGGATATCTGAAAACTTTATGTAATTGAGAAAGTACTGTAATGGATCTTTTTTGTGTGTGTAATTTGCGTAAGAATTTGAAATATTTTTTTTTTCAAATTTAGGGTTATTACAAAGTAATTTAACTTTTATAGGAACTCAATTTGAATTGGAAGGGGGAGAGGGAATTTTTAATTTAGTTGGTTATTAATATTATTCGATTTGTATAAACCTTGAAATCTACAGTAGCTAACGGAGACAAATAACAGTGGTAGGGAGGAATGTTATTAAATTTCGCTGGCAAACCTCGTATTACGTTTTTTTTCATCTCCTTTTGTTTTATTTCGGAACTCTATTTCTGAAGCTTATGTTTAATTAATTCGAGTTATTTCCCCAGCGTCGCATTTTAGCTTCCAGATGGTGAAGCGAAAAAAAATGGAACTTCTGGAAGATAGAACTTTGCAGTGAAAGAAGTTAGTCGAACGAAGTAGTGATAACAGTGGTTGGTAGCCGTGTCGTGGAGAAACATTTTTCCAATCCTATACAAATGTTACCCGGGGCCATCAAAACAAAAATTCGGTTTTAACGTTGTTATTAAGTTTGATATCGAATATCTAGAAAGAACATTAACATAGACTCAGGGCAAGTTTGTTGTTTTTTGTTATTTTTGTTTGTTTTTTATTACGTTATTTTTTTTTTGTTGTATCATCATATTTACAATTTTGTTTTTTAAAGTATGATCTTATTATAAATATAATGCTCTGTCACTGAATCTGTAACGCGTTTTTCATTAATTCACGTGCATAAACAATGCTTACGTACGTTCAAATTTAAGAAATGTTCACGTGCGAATTCTGTTGATTTCAACAGCGTTCACGTGAAAGTACATGTTCATTTAAAAACGATACTCAAATTTTATGTGGATGCTCGTGCAAATTATAGGATTGAACAATGGTCACGTAGGGTGTTGATTTTGAGGAATATTTTTAGGTGTTGATTTTTGAAGCCTATTGAGGCCTGTAGGAATAAAGCCAAAAAAAAAAGGTCGAAAACAAGACAAAAGAACAAAAGTAAAAAAAAAAAAAGACGTCAAAAATACAAGGACGAAAAAATAAGTGAAACAAGTAAAAAATTATTCTTTGACGTCTTTTTTTTTTACTTTTGTTCTTTTGTCTTGTTTTTGACTTTATTTGACTTTATTTCTAACAATCGAGATTTAAGGTTACTTTTAGCGGAGTAATTTATGGACAATTTGGATGTTAGCTTCTTGTTCAATCAATGAAAATTGGTTGACATGAAGCTGACGTCACAGTTTTCCACTAATTGCTCGAATCGCCATATTAAAACATTTGTACGCTTTTCAATAATGAGATAGGAGAAAACTTTCATTTTTTTTTTTGATTCATTTGCAAATTTGAAATCCTTATCATTTTATTTTATATGACATTTCGAATCGCGAATATCATTTTTCCATCTTCGTTAAGTGACTTTTATATGGCCATTTTTAAAATATCGGTAATTTAAAACTAAGACCAATTTTATTTTTTATTTTTATGTATACTGGTGTAGAAAGAATGGCCCATCAATTCAAGAGGGTAATGATAATCTTTTATAGGCGAAAGATACTATAAAATATGGGTAGAAGGTTTTTTTTTTTTTTACGATAACTGGAAAGAAGATATAGAAAGAATGAAGTAATGTTCCATAATGCAAACCGAAAAAAAAAATAACTGTAATACTGAAGTGAATTGTAAAGTATGTTTTTTTTTTATATAAAAAAAAATATGATAGAGAGAAAAAAAGAAAAAAAAATTTTTTTAGAAGAGTTTGGGCAATATTTACATTTCCAAGTGGAAATTCAATTCGGAATTTCTGCTGGCAGCTTCAAAGATTACGACTTTGCCATCCTTTGCACTTTCCTTTTCCTTTTTTCCTTTTTATATATTTTTACCCCTTAGGTCCATACCTTTTTTTTTGACGTACAAAAAGGGTATTCGTCGTCAAACCGACCATTTTCTTATTTTTTTTTCTTCTCTACGTCATTCTCTCCATCCATTTTCTTTTCGTGAATTTCCGATTCTACTTGATTTTTTTCTTACCTCCTTTTGTCCAATTTGCGTCCAATTTGGTGGTCTTAAAGATTTTCCGGTTCAAACTCTTCTTTTAACAATTTTTTTCTTTATTTAACGATTTTTCTGCTTTAGGATTTGTTACGATGCCTTTTAGATCGAATTAGTAGTGATTTTTCTCTAATTGAGTTAAAGAACGTTTTCTTTTTTCCTCCTCTTTACAGCCAATTTGCATTCTAGAAGTCCACTTAAATTTATTTCTCTTATTTTCTTAGAATTGGTTTTATTTTTTTTTTCCCACAAATTCAATCGTTGGAACAAGTTTAATGGCAGATTAGAAACGACATAAAAAATTTATCTAGCCAATTAACTACGATTTTTTTATTAAAAAAAAAAAGAAAAATGAATGTTACAACTGTCGTTATTCGACTGTACTTTATGTAACAATTTTTTATAACACAAAAATGTATAGTATCATAACTTGGTTCAACGAGTCACATTTTATTATTAATTTACAAAAGTAATTCAATTTTTAATACTATAATATAAAATTACCCGAACGTCGTAACTGGACTAATTCATTTTACTTTGGGGGTTGTGGACAGTGAACACGTGTGTTTCAACTTTCTCAAAATTCGATTAAAGCCTGATCTACACATAACCTTTTGTCAGTTCTGCATGATCATTCCAGACAAAACGGTACGTGTGGACGGCAAATTTGAACAATTGCATGAACTAAATGAGTAGTGGTCTTATCTGTCAAATTAATTTCTTCATGCCGGACTGACAACAAAACGTTACATGTAGACCAGACTTAATACTAGAATGTGGCTAAAGCCTGGTCTACACGTAAAGTTTGGCTTAAGTTCTGCAAGAAGAAATCAGCTTGACAGATAAGAGCACACTACTCATTAATTTCATGCAATTGTTCAAACTTGCCGCCCACACGTACCGTTTTGTTTGTGCAGTATGGCAGAATTGACGAGAAAAGGTTACGTATAGATCAGCCTTTATACCTAAAGGTAATTTTTCAATCAAATTCCAACGCTTTCAACTTTTTCTGACGTCATACACACGTCCGGGTGCGTTTTTGTGCATAGAAAGCATAACGTGCGTAGCTTTCGGTCAAACAACAAAAGCACTGAAACGCCCCCAGATGTCTGTATGTTGTCAGAAAAAGTCAGGATCGACGGAATTTGATTGAAAAAATTTGACGTTTAAATGAGCTTTAAAAATTACTACAACAAACTAAATATTGCATAATCGTTAACTAATAAAATCATTGATTAAAATTGTGTCTATTTTATAATGAACAAAATGGCCGCCGCATCAAGACGAGTGAAAAGATCTATAGCGGCTTATACACCGGAAATTGAATAGCTTATAACTTACAACATAAATTAGCACTGACTGACAAACTAACTGATTAAAATAGAATAAAAAATGTGAAAAGCAAACTGATTGGCAAACTAAGGCAAACAAAATGGCTGCCACCAATACAAGCAAAATGGCTGCTATAGCTCTGAAATGTGGTTTGTACTTGGAAATTGTCAGTACTGTATTCAAAACAGCAGCTGACTAACAGTATTAACCAGTAAACAACCCGATTATAAAATTATATTTATCATGGCAAAAAAAAAAACCGCCCCATGGGAAAACAAACACAAACAAAATGGCTGTTATAGTCCTGAAATCGGCTCCTTACGTTGGAAATAATACGTTGGAAACCATACGTCATAAATAATCTACAAGTACCTTTTTTCGTTTTATTTTTACATTAGACCTGTTTAAATTAATTTTTGTGCGTTTTATTTTACACTATTATATGCTACACGTGATTGTTTTGTTTAGTCTTAAGTTGTTTTTTCATGTATTATGTTCGGGTGTTTGGTCTTTTGGACCGTATCGTAATAAATAAATAAAAAATAAATAAATAAAGCAGACACTAAAAACCGACAAGCTAACGGATTAAAAATGAAATTTTAATAATGACAAACAAAATGGCAGTCGCAAAGACAAGCATGATGGTGTCTAATGCGTGTATTGTGATAGGGATGTTGTTATTGTCGCTGTTTGGTTTGCAGTATATTAAAATTGATTTTGTGTCTTGCTTTTTCTTAAATAAAAAAGTTTTTTTTTAAATTGTTCACGAAGATGTGTTAATGCTTGTTAGTACCGGTAGTTGGAATTTATATTCGATAAAAAATGGCAGAAGTGAAAGGTCACATTGGTAGAAAGTCTTTCGTGTCTTGATGCGTTTTAGTGGGAAAGCCTATCTAAATCTTGCAAGTCACGTCGGAGATCAATACTTGGAATCCAATAAAAGTTGTATGGAACCTTAGAAATTTCTACTTCGCGAGACATTTTCACTTCCTTTTTCTTTTTCTTTTCATTTTTTTTAGTTGCAAACTAAAATAATAATAATAAAAAAAAAAGAGATTAGTGTACTTATCTGTGTTTATGTTTAGGTAGTAGAAGAAAAAAAATTTTACGGTGATAAAAGGTCTTTAAAAACAGACTAAAAACATGGGTCGCTTTTACCTCGTCGTCGTTAATAGCAAATCCTAGCTTGAATGGGAAGAAAATCCCGTAATTAACTCGGTCACACGTAAAAGGGATCAGCAACGTGTATATAAAAGTTGATCATCGAGGGGTGGGTCATTTACCCTTCTGTATATACATATATATATATTTTTCCCCTGTATCGAAAGGGTCATTTCCACTTCGAATCGAAAGGAGTGGAAAAGCAATGTCCTCATTATGCAACGTGCGGTCGCCATCGAATCAATTAACTTATTACGCAAAGCAGGCAACGGCTGCATCAGCAGCAGGTTGAAACAAAAGTGAGAGGTGGGCTTTATCTTGTGGTTGCACTGACTTAAAACCCTTGGCATCCATTATTGATTACTTGGCTGGCAAGGCTGCATAATAAACGATGACTCTTGAGGCGCAGCTTGCATCCCTTATTGGTGCCTTTTATGACACCAACGTCGCCGTTTGTTGGTGCAAAAGCTTCCCGTTTAATTTGTTGACCCCTTCCTTAGTCGGTACGGTTAGTACGACTAGGAGAGTGGATGTGTAAATAAAGTCAACGCAACGATGTTGTTTCCATTGTGTAGGCTTGGTGGTTGTTGTATTTTTTGTTTGTTCCCGTTTCGCTCGGTTCATATTACATCGACCTTAAGATACAGTAGAATGTTTCGTGTGATGCTGACATTGTAACTTTATTTTAACTTAGACTATAGTGGTTGTTGTTGTCGTTTTAAGAATAGTTGTTGGCAGTGCTAGCTTGCTATATATTTACGTTTAATGTGTGGTTTTAAGAATTCACTATTTTTTGATGTTAGGTTCATTTAGATATTTAGAAGGGAATAAAATTGAAAGATCTGGAAAAGTCTTGTTTGGTGAAAAGTCCTACAAGACTTGAGATTGTCCAATACGGGGAAATCGTTAGTGAAAGAAGTTTTACCAATATACACAACTTTCTTGATCTTTATCAAAGTTTATATTTATATAGTTCTACATCTGAGTATACAGTTGAACTCCACTAATCCGAACCTCTTGGGGATTAAGGTTTCGGATTTTCCAGAAGTAGTTTACAGTAGTTTAAAGTACATTGAAATGCTTTTTAAGAATACGCTTTATATAGTTTTGCTTTATGCGGGATTTAGATTTATATGATTTTTGAGAAATTAAGTATTCGATTTATGCGGGTTTTGAGTTATTCCATTTTCGATTTATGCGAATTTTAATTTATGCGAATTTCCATTTATGCGAATTTAGATTAATGCGATTTTTGAGTAATGTTATATTCCAGAGTTTTATATTCCAGTGGTTCCGTTTTTGATTTCTTTAATTATCGATTCGATTTGTGTGATTTTTGTTACATTGGACTTTACATTGGTTTACAGTAGTTTACAGTAGTTTACAGTGGTTTACGTTGTTTTTTACAATGCTTTACAGTTTTTTGGACTTTTCGTTACAGTAGTTTTCGATTTATGTGGTTCTCACTTTATGCAATTTTTGGTACCTTGGACTATACAGTATATTATCGCTAGATGGATTTCCCATGCAAAAGCACGGAACGTCAAAACAATAGGTTTTGATGTTTTATTTCAATTTACCGTCGATCGGAAAAAGTTGGGTTACTCCAGTGTCGATCTACTACTAACGCCTAGCTCTATCGACCACTTACGTTTAGTTCTTTGTTTCTCCCTCACATTTGTTTCTTCAATGCAATGCGCGACTGTCGGGAGGCGCGTGCGCAGTGCAAATGCGCCTCAGGCTTATGCAACGCTAACTGGGGCGTCGCAAAGCTTTCTGAGAGCGTTACAGAAAGTGTCTTTTATATAAAGAGATACGCGTTTTAAATGCCATTATATGTTCAATTCTCAGATTACTGAGTCACAAAACCGCTCACAAGTGAAGTTAATATATAGTGTAGATTGTAGCATATAAAAATAAAACTCAAAGACCATCTGGTTGATGGTGGGAAGTCTATTTAGGGAAAAGTCACTTATTACTGTACTTAGTGTGAAAATACTCATTGGTAAACAGTTTTTTGTAAAAAGACTTTTATCTACGTGTATGTACAAAAGAATCGGACAAACGTATGAATGTCCAAATATGAGAAATGTTAGCTTTGGATAAGATGGAACAAGACACATTTTGACACATTAGAATAGAAACGTTATTCTTTTTTTGTACGTATGGATTAGCTGCCCATCTTGTTTGTGATCCTAGAGATTAAAACCATTTGCATCACTTAACATGTTGCTAATTGCTTTTTTATTATTTTTTACCTAACTTTAACTGGATTTAAATTCCAGATTAGTTCAGTTTTAAAAATGAGAAAAAACTTGATGGAAAGGTAATCTATAAGTACCTATTTTTAATTCCATGATGTTCAATATTTGTAAAACCAGTTATCGGAATTTAATTTGTTACGTTTTAGGATTGAAATAATTCAAAAACTATGTGATGGTTTAAAAATTTTGTTTAGTGAAAAGTCACTTACTGATGTACGAAATGTGTGAATGGCTAATGGTAATATCTTTTTGATGAAGTCTTTTCACTAATGTACTAGACAATGTGATCAGTGTTTAGGTGTGAGAATTTCCAACGTTACATGTGTTAAGTAACATTTTACAATTTCGAGGAAAACGTGTTTAAAGATCCGTTGCCTTGCTGTTTATGGGCAACTTTACACTTCTTGCACTAACTTACATTGTTGTTAAACAACTTTACACTTCTTTATTTACATTGTTGTTTTGTTCGTAACTATGCTTTAGGAAGGTAGAATTGCACCTAACACATTTGAAAATGCTTTAAGGTCATTTTTCACTAAAATGTTACTTTACACCTTTTTACACCTGGCCCTTCAATTTATTTATATATTTTTATTTTGGAAAAAGTATTTTTTGAAATGTTGTATTGTTTTTCATATTCTTAGGTATGCTAACTTTGTCGTTTTGCTACGTACGATGAAGTGGTTTCATACAACAAAGATCAAAAGAAAGTGTAGAAATTTAATATTTTTAGCGACATTTTGTTGTTGTTGTTGTTGTTTTTGACTCTTTTGCTGTCACATGTTATTTATTGTTTGGAAATGTCAAGATGTTGAGGTTGGCATTCTCCATCTCAAACGAGGGAGCATTAAACCTGCGTCTTGTCTTCCTTTTTTTTTTATGAAAAACTAAAAAAGACTTGAAATTTCTCCAACATTATTCAACACTAGAAAGTAATAGCGTATGTTTTGTGTGTCTTTAGCAATCAGCTTCTCGTTCCATTCGTCTTCTTCCACGTCACATTCTTCAAAAACTTTAAGACTTTCCAGTC
This sequence comes from Cryptops parisi, assembly GCA_034695005.1. Classification (NCBI taxonomy): domain Eukaryota; kingdom Metazoa; phylum Arthropoda; class Chilopoda; order Scolopendromorpha; family Cryptopidae; genus Cryptops; species Cryptops parisi. The sequence continues at coordinate 12,215 of JAQIWH010004977.1, forward strand.
TTTTTTTTTCGTCTCTCGTTGGTTCTTCCTTTCTTTCTTAAGCTTTTTCTCCCAGCAGCACCTTGGGTTTCATTTTCTTCTCCCGCTCAACCAAACACCATCATCATCTCTGACGTCACTGTTGAAAAACTACCATTAGTCAACACCACCTAGTATAGAGAGAAAAAAGAAATTCTTCTTGCAAAGTTTTTCCTTAATCTTTACTGGGGGGTTTGATTCCACCAACACCAGAAGAAGAAAAAAAAGTGGGAGGTCGTGAAAGCCTTCATTTGTCACGTGACATCATCGGCATTCGTGCAACGTCTTAAGGATCCGATGGCAAAAAAAAAATGGCGCATCGTTCAGCGATTTCCATATCGACGCCACCTTTGTCGTGATGGGATTTGGTGAAGATCACGACTCGATTTCGGAGTAAACGGTGCAACTTCACTCACTGGAAGGAATATCATTATAGCCTCTAATGAGCGTGCTTTTGCCTTCAGCTTCTTCCAATGAGGAATGCGCTATCATCATGTGACGTCGTTCAATCCTCCCCCATCCTGTCTTTTTCCGTGTCTTTTACGATCGTCATTTGTACGACGAAGCTCTTGGAACTTTTGGCAGACTAGCTGAAAGAGAGAGAGAGGTCATTACCTTGTGTCTTGTCATCATCTACTTTCTAAAAGTCATCCTTGGGTTGTTTTTTTTTCCCTACATTATTTTGCTTCGGTCGCTTGTTTGTTTGTCGAAAATGCACCACTCTTTACGGTTTATGCGTCTCGGTTGGTCCTTTGTCACTTGTTAATTCGTCCTGTCGCTAACGATGTTTTTTTCTTACTTTAGTTTTTATGGTGTTAGCGTTTGCCTAATTGAATTTTCTTGGCTCGGTATTTTCAGTGGAGAACTGTGTACCTAGTAATGTTTCTAAATCTTGAACGTGTCGCCAGATACGATGTGGGATTAATTTTGTATTATACGAATACATATAGTAATGTGTTTTTTTTTTAATTTGTGAAATACAATGTATAAGGAAAAGGTAGCACATATTACTTCGTACTGAAATATTGATTTTAGTGGAATGTTAAATAAACTGCAGTACTAAAATGTAGTAAAACTTGACGAATGTCCTATCGCGAGTCTGTATGAATCGCTTCAGAACAAGTTTATTTTAACTTGAATTTGCTATGTTTTAAGACCAGCGAATGTCGAAAGTTCACCATTGACGCACTGATTTTTCGACTACTAGCGCGATAAATAGCAACAACTTTGAGCGCTTTTCTGAATAACTCAGGGCATAGCTACAAATGTTTCAGGCGTTCCTGCATAACAAAGCGCGTTGCTACAGCTTTTTCAGGCTTTCTTGTAGAACACCGCGCAAGAGCTACAGTTTTTTACAGCTTTCCATTACTACACAGCACAATAGCTTTATATAGGCTTTTCAGACTTATTAGCATAAAACATTGGTACAACTGTTTAAGCATTTCTGCATAATACAACTGATGCGTAAGTACAACGAGCTGACAAATACCATGTAAAAGCAAAATAAAAGAAAGATGTCTTAATAAACAACCACTATAAAAATACTGTATATTTAAAAATCACATTTAAAAATGAAATGTGAAGTCTTATTAGTCATATCAAGATGGCATAACGAAACGCTCTGCCACATAAAAATTAGACTAACATTTAAATGTCTATAATAAAATGTAATAGAAACTAAAATATAGTGCAATAGACGAATGATACTATTAAGACTAAGTAATTCATTTTAAGTACGATGAGTACTTAGTCTTATTATAAGTACTGCAATAAGACACACCACAGGCATTAATTTTAATAAGACTCACCCAAATACAAAAACAGGTGTTTTAAAACACGAAGCTCGAGATGTTTTGCATTGTATTAGCTTCACTTGTGAGTGAATGAGTGAGCTTGAAATTGAATTTATACTTCCATCTACAGGCGTTTATGCGAATATACTGTATAGTTCAATGTATACCAAAAAATTGCATAATGTGAGAACCGCGTAAATTGAAATCCGGCATAAGTCCAATGTAACAAAAATTGCAGAAAACGAAAATAAAGCTTATTCTTAAAAAGAATTTTTAAAGTACTTGTTTAATTCAAACGATGGAACAAATCCAACTTCATTAAAGATCGTATTGTTGGAAAATGTAAACGTAAAAACTTTGCCTGAAAAAAAATGTATTTTTTTTTTATACGAACAAATTTCGTAAATAGAAAAAGTAGAAACTTGAGCCATTATTATTAACAACGATTAATAATTGCGTGAAACCTCAATGACGAACGCAAAGCTGTGGATCTTTAAATTGTTTACTACTCCAGTGAGATATTGGTTACAAGTAGCTGTTGTTTGTTGACAATTTCGCTTGTACAATTTCTTTCTCAGTTTTCGCACTTTTGTCAGGTGTTTTTTGTAGCATTTTTTCTCTTTGATAAAAGATTTCTCTACGACTTGTTTTCGGAATTAATTTTCTTCCCACTAATGACCCGACTGCGTCACTTTCTTGTTTTCGTCGTCTAATTGAATTTCGTGGCTGAACAACTATCGAACATTTCTTTGAATCGTCTCTTTCACCAAACTGATAAAACACACACACACCATACTGTTAAGAAATGTTTTTCAAAAGAAAAGTTGATTTTCATTTGAGGAAGAAAAAAATTAGAAGACAAAATTTTGATTTGAGAGAGGGGGGTAAATTTTTATTTTATTGTCATTGATTTTTGAAAACAAATGGAAGTTTTTTCTATGCGTTGGAATGTCAATAACCTTCACCACATTTCTTGTGATTTGTTGGAATAATTCGATATATCGATTTGTTTTGTGGGTTATTTTCGAATTGGTTTTCAACCCATCATTGTCGATTACTTGATCGATGTCAATTTCAAGGATGTCGAAGTGTGGTTTTGAATATTTTTTGGCTTTTCTGAAAATGAACTCTGGATACTTTTAATGAAATAAAATAGGCACTTGTGGGCTGGATGTTCTCATCGTCTGTGGCGCTAGTTGGTTTCTGTGATTTGAGACCCGGCTTGTGTGATTGACCGTTATGATGATCATTGTGGTGAAAATTGACTTTAAAAGTTGAAATAATGGAATTTATGTTTGTAATGACAGGCCACTTGTACTAGCCTATACCTGATATAATCAAAATAATCTTTATTTTATTTTATTTTTATTTTTTAATCTGCGACTCAAAGAGACATCTTGTAATATCGGTATATAATAGTCTTCCAGGATTAATAAATGACGTATCCTGTCATCAGTCGTCAGTCATCATCGGTCATCATCGGTCATCACAGCTTCGAGCCGAATTTGGCTTCGCGTTAATTCTGTGTGTGTTTCAAAAATTTTAAAACATGCTGGAAAGAAACATTGATGTGTCATCGACTCTCGAAAAAAGAGATTTGGATCGAAGAGTG
>JAQIWH010004978.1:0-15631 GCA_034695005.1 Cryptops parisi
ATTTCAAGAGTTTTGTGTCAATTTCTTTAAATTTGAAGTTAAAATTTCAGACCACTTTTTACAAATTATTTTGATCTATTGTAGATGAGTGTTAATGTTCATGAGTAACTGTGCTATGTTCTTGAGTGTTATTATAACTAAGAACACCTTGCACCCACTTCCGAAATGATAAAACACGTTAAAGTTGTTTGTTTTGTCACAAGAGTTGAGCTGATAGTAGACCTATGTATTCAACCATAAATAGCCTGAAAGATCTACACTATAGTATCTATAGTTTATCATTCGATCTATTAGTACATGAAATAGTAATAGGTTTTTTTTTTTAGGCACTTGGTTTTATCTTGAACCATTTCCTTGGTTTCGTTTGTTTCAGCGTATTGATTTTAGTTACCCAATTAAGTTTTCCATTAATGATGTTATTGGGTTTTATGGGTGCCTCGTTTTCAAAGCGTTGCTATTGGATATATTATTCGTTTCTTTTAAATCGGTTTCTCTTCCATTTTGTTTTTAGCAAATTTGGAGAATGTAAAATGTTTTGCAAACATTTGCCAAAATGTTTTTTTAATTAGTTTAATAACTTGAAGTAGATAATGACAAGTATATTGCGTTTCTGCGTTTAATATTTAGTATTGTAGTAAACGCCAGTTTGCATTATACAGTGTGTTTATTTATATATTTTTAGAAACTTCTTGTGTTGATGATAAAACACTAATTCTGCAATTTTTTTACAGGTTACTTGGAAGTGTTGCCGGACTATTTCGATGGTGAAAAAGTCAGCGAAGAAAGAAAAAATATCTATCATAACATGGACTTTACCAACAATGGAAAGTCTGGATCAGGTAAGTTTCAAGACGATAATTCGTTCAGTACAACTTCGATTATCCGAACTAATTTGGGAGACAGGTGTTCATAAAACCAATTTGCATAATCGGACATTGGAAGTTTATGTTCATATATGACAATAATAAAACCGATGTCCGAGTACAGTATATATACGGTACATATTTTATTACATACATATGTATACTGCATATGTATTTAACAATATTTGTAAAAACCATCAAGTTTTCTTTGCATTAAGACTTTTCAGTTATTGTACATTTATTTTTTATGGACATTTTTCGCTTCTGTTTTAGCATTTTATTTAACTGTAGGAAATTAAAATAAATATGCTCAGAAAACAATCCGATCGAATGTACAGAATTCGATTACCACAAATTTAAGTGGAATCCTTGCACATTTACTCGATTACCACTGTTTGGATAATCGGTGTTCGGATATATCACGTTTTACTCATTACTGTATTAATGGAATTGGAAGTTCTATCAATAAATAGAAGCTTCACAACTTGTCAGGTTTCATGGTATATTATGGACATAACATCATACATCATACAGGGTATTTGAGGGGTGTGTACCACTTTTCAATTGATTATAACTTTGTGAATCTGACCACTAGTTGAGTGTAGATATGTAAAACATACTTGCATTCAAACAGTGCGTTAAATGTAGGTGTTTTTAGCAAATGACGTCGTTGTAGCCTCGAACGGATATAACGACTTGTTTCCGTGTTTTTTTGCCTTTTCGACTTTTCGACTTTTTCCATGTTTTTCGACTTGTTTCCGTGTTGTTTCGAGTTGCGTTAGTACAGGCTCGCGGTGCAACGTGGGCCTTCACCCACATGCTGTATACCCGAGTGCTGTACATATATAGCACTATACATTATATTCGCAGAATGGCGAACACTTTCACAGCATTTTATCTGTGACGGTAAATAATTTTCTCGTTGTTACCCTCTCATTTACACATAGTTACGTCGTTGTTTATTTATTAAATCGTTCGAACGACTCATTTACAAAGTGGTATATCCTACGCAAACACCTTGTACTTGCATATACGAACTGCATTTATATTTTCGTATAGCTTGTGTGGCGTTGTCTAACAATTTTGCATGTTTTTTTATACATGAATTATGTCTCTTTTATAGCTATTCATAGCTATACATTTCATCAGATGTCTTTAAAATACTATATTGCTGTCATTACCTATATTTCATATCAACAACTAAAATTTATCTGTCAACACCTCTTTGTCAGTTTGGCATGGGAAGTACTCAACATTTCCTGTGAGTTATTTCGAGGTTTCAAGTGTTCCTAGGGAAAACGACAGTTGTTGTGTTTCAATGAAATATAATTTGAAGAGTTGTTGCAGCTGTTGTCTTTCTAGCTAGAGTTTTCAGAAAAAAGGTGATAATGTCTTTTCTTAGAACGCTTAACTCCTACAAACAATCGTCGTGTATGTTTAAGTTGTTGGTTAATTAATTCATTTAAGTACTGATTCAATTGCTTTCCTCAAACAAGTTTTATTTCTGTATCTATTCTTGGAAATGTCGCCATCTACGATCAATCAACTAAGATCGGTCATTAGTTTAATTAAAAAGTAATCTCGCAATCTTGATTTTGGTCAAACATTGGTTTTGCAAAAGGAAATCGACATTGCAGAAATGGTTATGGTATTTTATAGTATTTCTTACTAGTCCAATTGGTACCAAAAACGTACCAATTGGTACTGGTATATACAGAAAATGTGTACACAATTTAATAGAAAATATAAATAACCCAGGCAAAAGTTATACAAAGAAATCGGCAAAAAATGGTTTACAAACAACGACAGAAAAATAATTACAAATTATAATTCACATATTTACAAATATCATTGTCTAAAATTCTTGCATTCTACAGAATTCATAGTATTTTTCAATTGTTTTCTGGTCCGAATTGACATGTCAATTGAAGAGCTTATTTCCAAAACGTCTTATCTCCATTTTTATTAATCATCTTTGAAATATGAGGCTCTGACAACTATCTGTGCATCGCTGATTCCAAATATGTTATTTTCAAGACTTAAAACTTATTATAATCCTACTGAAAAGCACTCTCAAAAACCACGTATATTATATGCAAAGTCTATGGTCGAATGAATAAAAGAAAAACTTATTTCTTGAAAAATTGTGTTTTTGGATTTAAGACGTTTTGGAAATAAGCTCTTCGATTGTTTAAATGAATTGTGTTATCTATTTTTCACAAATTTTTTTGGTGACTTTTTTTAGATTATTCGAAAAGTAATGGCATAGGAGACAGTAACTGCAAGACTTCTAGTCGATCCGAATTTCTGTTCCAACGTCGAAAACCTCCAGCACCATTGCCTCGTCCTGACCACACCATTCCTGAATTTTCCTGTGTTTCTTTGAGGCGGATGATGCTCACGTCTCCTTCAGACAAAACCACACCATTTCATTCCTTCAGCAGGAGAAGTGATCCTTATCCTCAACCCATCAGCAGGTCGGAAAATGGCACAGTCCATCAACCGAGACCACCACTAACCCCCACTGGTTCCAAACCAAATCCATTGTCTTCACTCGCCAATGGCAAGAAAACAGTACAGACCACAGAGAACAGCGTAACTTCATCGTCCACTCTATCGGAACTGTCTTCTCGAACAACTTCTGAAGGCTCTTCTAAGATGGTTGACGAAGGTCCCAACTGTTCGCAGAAATCGCTCTCGGGTGAAAACAATCGTGTAATACTTGGCGACAATGATCCCGGTGAAACGGATACCAGCGGACATCACGTGGAAGCTGGAAAAGCTTGAGTTTTTCATATCTCATATATTTCTTTACTGTAGACATATAATATCAAGTGCATCGTTACTCTTGCCATGGAACTTGTGGAAAAGCATAAGCATGCAAAGTACGTACTGTATCATCATCAGTGCACGAGGTATTCATGTTGTTGTGTCCACTGATGCTCGGGTCCAGTTTTACGAGTTTTGTTTTGTTTTGTTTTATTTTTCAAAGATAAGGAAACACCATGATGACAGTGGTGAATGCCATTGTCATGGTTGTTTCTTTATAAGGATAAGTGAATGGATTTTCACCTGCACCAGAAATTATTTATTCTTTCACATCGTGTGCCAACTTGTGTCGACATTAGGAAGCAATGATGCCCTAGGCTACTGAGACTGGTAAGTTTTAAAACATTCCAATTTTTTAAAAACGATATTTTTTTTTTACGTTATGATGTTTAAAAATTAAAAAGAAAAAATTAGAATACTTTTTTTTTTGCGCTAAATCCAAATGAGGCAACTCATTCTTAATGAAGTTGCAGCAAAATTTACAAGTACTACTCACATGTTTTGTGTGTATGTGTTTGATAGACTTAATTAACTCGTTCCATTACCCGATGTTAAACCTCGTTTAGTTTGTCATTTAGTTTTGTTTTTTTCTTCATCTTTCTCCACTTTCATTCAACAGCTTCGATGTTCAAGAGCTTGTTTAAATTTGGCTGCAAACATTTATTTTGTTCCAAGTGGTGAAAAAGCAAAAGTGTTTGCACTGCCACCAAGTTCGTTTATTTATTGTTTTTTTTTTCAATTATTTATTTCTGTGACTATCGAATCAGGGAATACGATGATCATTTATATAATTATATAAAAAAAAGCAACAACTTAATTGTACAATTTTAAATCTGTACAATGGTTTTATGATAGACCAGCAGCATCTCACTAACTGTCTTTCTCACTTAGACAAACAGGTTTTACTTTGGTTTAACAAAACCTTAAGTAGAAACATAATAGAAAATAAGTTTTTACTTTCTAAACTCATTCTTTACTAACCCTCCTATATTTCAAGCAAATACAATTTTTAAATATGGATTTTGACTCGAAAATATTGATAACGAATCCATTGCTGTGTATAGTTAAAACATTGTGTTTGCCCTTTTATGTGCACAGATAAACAAAGAACGTGTTTTGCAGATTTTTTTTTTGAAATTCCTCAAACACACTTTGTATGTAAATATGCTATGTGTATATATATTTAATAATAAAAATCGAAATATCTCAGTATTATGTTGGTGCATAATTGATTGTTCCACATTCCAATAGAATAGGGGACTGTAACATACAAAGACTCGTGCACAATACTCATTAACACACACTACAGGTAGTTCTCGATTTATGCGTTACTTTTTCTATGAACACTTTGTATGAATCTAAAATCGCAAATATCGAAATTTCCACAATATTGAAAAAACTACACAAATCCAGCGTGAGAGCCAGAATCTATGACCTATAATATGCAATATTCATTGTGAAAAACAGCAACAGGTGCAGGAGCATTTAGTAACATGTGTACCAACTCAAGAATCGCATAAGAGTGAAGTTTTATCGATTATTATCTGGTAGAATTTCTCTTGTCGCATATATGAAAATCGCATAAATCGAGGATTCCTTTATTTTATTCACTAACATACTCTCGTTAACACTACTAACCAATATTTATAGTGGGATCCGCTTAAAAGATTTTGTTAAAGAAAGAATTGTTTGGTGTCCAATCAATCAACTATTTTTTCTTGTAAAATCTACTCTTTTATGAGATATATAGTATAGAAACGTGTAGATGTTTTCTGTATTTTTAATATACATTTTTATACATATTTTTTTCATATTTTTCTGTTAATGAAGTTATGTATGGTTTCGTGGTTAACATCTTAAGCGGGTTCTACTGTATCATTCTATATACGGTAATTAAATTTTTATAAACATAGAATACTTATACTATACGCCCTGTACTATAAATATTTAATCGTTGCTCAATTTTTTTTCATCACAGGAATAATATACACTTGTATATCAATTTAAACACCAAGAACGTTGTGTGCAATGTTAATGAAATCAACCTATTTAAATGAAACGTTGACAAGTTTTCAGTGTTTGGACAGAAGGTCGACTTGGTAAGTAAATGTTATTTTATTTTAGTATAACTTTCATATAATAATGTTGTATATTAAGAATAGTTGATATGCTTAACAATAATAGTATTAGAAGTAAACTCGTCGATAATGACGGGGAATTCCGCGTTGAATATTATGTGATTCTGATCGACCAATGGCTATTGAGGTAATAATTGTCATCCTTATTAGCCAATGACTATTGAGGTAACAACCATACATTCCCACGCGTTTCCATGGAAACATTCGGTGTGCGCAGCACTATTGCCAATTAGTTATCGAACTGATAAGGAAAAATTTAAATGTTGACATCAAAATTTTTGCATATTTTCTGCTAATGAGATAATCGCTTTAAAATGCTTATTTTCTTTTTTCGCGTATAACGAACATCAAGATTTATCTGGCCGCATAATCGCCAATAGTTTATATGAAATTCCCACAAATCGAAGTGTTTCTGTATACTGTACGTGAATTCTTGTTTATACAAGAAACTACTACTCGATCATCCATCATGATTGGGTCTAAAATTTTGCTTTGACACCACTTCAAAAAATGTTGACAATTAATAAATTGTCTCGATTGGTGATTCGTTGAATTTCATTTGACATGTAGTTAAGCAGCAGAAACCTCCTAGTTCAGTTAAAGCATTTCGTTTACCATTCTATGGAGAAAAAAAAATATTTTTACAAAAACTAAGACAGTCTGAGTGAAATATGCGTTTACTGGTTTTTACGATTAAAGATATGGCTTCATGAATATGTAATCAACCATGAATCTCTTACAATTTATTTATTTTTTTTTTTCATTTTACATTTCCTTTGAATTCCTTTTGTTTCTTTTTCATAAATATATAAATACAATTTAGAAGATTTTTCACTAATAGAAAAACCAAATATGGTAATGAGAAATTCAATAAATTTTCTTGTCTTATTATTAAAACAAAAAACATATTTTTTGTTGTTTTTTTTTACACAAAAATAAAATATTTAAAAATCTTAATCCAAGTTAACTGGATTTTTAGTTTCTTTAAAAGAAAAACATAAATTTTTTATTTTGGTTAAATGGGTTGAAAACTAGGCACGTGCCTGATGTATAATTTCTTATGGTCTTTTATAAGTTTGGTAGTAGAAACCTTGTAGTGGCTACATGATAAACATTGTCGTAAATGTCCAGTGCGACATATATACGGTTAAACATGCCTGGTAATGGGAATTGTTTTTATTTTTATACTATTATTATTACTCAGAAGTGGTTTTTCTTGCTTTTAAAAATGTCACAACTGGATACAACTCATAATGTTATCAAGTCACTAAAAATCTTGTAATTTATTAGATGGTCGTACTATTTACCACTGCCATGTGGTTATTGAAAATTAATATGGTGTTCAGCCATAATTTATGAATTATTTTGTCATAAAACGAAGTTATTTTGTGACAATGTTTCAGGAACTAAAGTCACGAACCATTGTGAGCACTTTTCTTGTAATCGAGAAATTGCTTGTGGCGCTTGAGTATAGGCGTCGGTCAAATAAAACAAAAAAAGAACGGACTAATTTTATGATTAATGATAAATTAGTAAATGTTGTTTTTAATTAACTTAAACTGGTATCTATACTCATAAACACCAGTTTAGGTTGAGTTAAACACAGCGAGAACTATGCCTAACGATCAGCGCGACAAGCAGTTTCTCGATTTAGAGAAAAATACTTTGTGTTTTTTTTTGTGTACTTTGTTGAATATGTAAAATAAGTCTTTGATTAATGCAAGTTTCGTATATGCGATTTTTCAATTATGCGATGAGTTAAATATTTTTAAATGCTCGGTATATGATTAAATTTTGCGATTTTTTTTGCTATGCGATTTTGTGTGGTGCTGTTCAAGTGACTGAATGCTGTCGTTTTTCCACTTTATGGAAAATTCGATATATGCGTTTTTTTTTCTCACATTTTATCCGCTGCAGCTTTTAATTTTTCTCTTGGATTTTTTCACATTGTAGGGTGTGGTTTTATCTTGTTATAGGATCGCCATTAAATCACGGTTTTCGTAGAATGTAATCCTCGCATAAATCGAGGGCTACATACAAACTTTGATGATTGTGTGATTCGGTCATTCACTCAAAACTAATGAACAAAAAATTTAGGTACTTTCCGGTTATAGCCAGGCCAAGTCTGATGTTGCTATTCGCTTGTACTTAATTATTTATTTATTTTATTTTATTTTATTTTGAACGGTCTATGAGGTCCAAAAAACAAGACAAGAATTATGGGTTTATTGTGCAGGTTAGGTTAAGAAAACAAAACAATATCATACGTTTAATACGTGTCTTTGTTTTTCCTAACCCAACCTGCACAATAAACCTATAATTAAGTACAAAAAAATAGCAACATCAGACTGGGCCTGGCTATAACCGAAAAACACCAAAATGCAAAAAGCGTGTCATGTATATCCAGTACTATATAGTTTACAAAGTGGGAACAATGTTTAAATATCGTTTGCACATTATTTTTATTTGAAGTTGTTCATTTTCTTATCCAGTACTAGATAATTTAAACAAAATTCTTTTGTTGCAGTGTGATTCATTTGGTTGGCATCGATGTACATATTTTTCCTCGTGTGTTCATCACTGTCATGAATTTGTGTGGCCATTTGAAAAACAAGAAAATTAAAAAAAACAAAAGACAATGTCTCTAGGTGAAGTTCCATCTTTTGCAAGAAGAAGACAAGGTGATGCTTTTTTACCTACCACTAGTGTATATATTTTTTTTCGTGAACTACTACACATTTAGCGCACGACCAACGTTCATCATTATTCGTACCACGTTCGAAATAATTCATTCATTTCGCTGGCTACTTGAAGTCTGACTTATCGCAACTTCTTGCACTAACAGTTGTTCGTTTGCATTTTTCCAACCAAAAGGTCCATCGACTTCCAAAGAAAAGAAGAAAATCGACAAATTTTTTTTCTTCTTCTTTAACAATGACATATATAAACCCAGCAGCAAGTCAAAAAGAAAAACTCGATCCATTATTGTGTACAAGAAAATGTAAGGCGAAGAAAAATAGAAGAAAAGGCTTTTTGGAGGAGAAAGTCCATGCAGTAAGACCGACCATGACATCAAGGAGAAGTCTTTTGGAAAGTGGTATAACGAAAGAAGAAATATATATAAAAGACAGCCATTCATATGGTCCTCTTAGGGTGCGGATTGAATGTCGGGTCACGTGATTGGTTCCACGAAAACACGCTACGTCTCTGGCAGTGCCAGATGTGTTGGTGGAAAGACAGCAAGGCACACGCTTTCTACACGACGACCTGCCTTTTGCCTTCCTACTACTAGTGAGACTTTCTTCTTCCTCCCAATTTCTCAACGAGGATTTTTCCAAGCCAGAAAAAGAAGAAGAAGAAGAAAGAAAGAAAAAATTGGGAAGAAGAAGAAGAAAAAAGTCGAGTTCCTGTCTTTGGATTCGCTCTCATTCATCTTGTGTGGGTTTTCTTTTTCTTTTGCTGCCAGAGTTTGGGCCGTTGCAAAGGTAAGCAAATTCACTGGTTTTTATTTTTAACGTTTTGTTTGCTAAGAGGTTTCATTGCATTGTTTCTGTGTCCATTAATTGTAGTTGTATACTTTGTGTGCGTTTAGTGTGTAGTAGTAGTGGAAACACGAGCATGATGTGTCGTTTAGCTGGTTTGTTTACTCTTGATTGAAGAAAGAGTAAAGTTACCATTTAGGTATACAGTGTGTATGTGTGTGAATGATGGTGCAACGAGCTATTCTTATTTTTTTATTGGTTGTTTAACGTAATGAGAAACTTAATGAACAGTTTCTTAATACGTAAGAAACTGTGGAATAGTTTGGGTCAATGGATTTGTGCTCGTTGGTTCTCATAGAATTGACAGTTTTCATTATTACTTTTAGTTGTACTTTACATTACACAATGAAATTCGGTATTACGATCACTTTTTGACGAGTGCTTTTTGATAGCAATAACTAATTTATAACATTATCCGTGATTATAATAACCAGATCCCACTGTACTTGTATTACATTTTAGTTTATGCATTATACTTATAGTTTTCATTATACTAGAGTGAGGACTTGCATCACTTTTTTTAGGACAAGACAATAGAATACACCTGCACGTATATTAAAAATAGTTCAAAAAAGAATAATTTCTTAACAAAACTAATAATTTAAAATTAGTGGACAATTGTTTAGTTTACTTCAGTTAAATTATAACAACCGTGAAGGATAAACCAGTAAAGTTGTTTAGTTTTTACACTGTATTTACAGTATATGAAAATTTCAGGTTAAGTGTCATACATTTATACATAATTGTGGTATGATCGGAATGTGTACATTACTGTATAGTTGATTATTGAAAAATACTGTACCAAGGTTTTGAGTTATAATTTGATTTTATAAAAGTCGACAAAGTTTTTGTATGACATAAAACTTAATTAAATTAGTGTGATGGTTGACACGTACTGATAATTATATTAGTATGATGATTGACAACTTACGTGCAATTTAATAATAGATAAGACTTGAACTACAATACATTAATAAAATTACACTTTTGTAAGCTAAGCACTGTTTTTGTTTTTACTATTAGCTGAGAACTATCACAGAACAAACTAGCTACATAACAATTTCCAAGGTTAAGCAAATCAAGAAAATGTCATTTGTCACACCCCTACAATTATTATGTACAACTATTGGAACTTTATGATCAATGGCAAAACAGTGAAAGAACTTTAGCGAAACAGTGCTTTATGATCAATGGCAAAACTCTTAAGTGAAAACAAACAATACAATTTCTGTAATAAAAAACTTTCAGAGTTTTTTTCTCAAAACTGTGTATTGTGAGTTTGAATATCTTAAATAGTTTTTGTTTTATAAATTATCTTGTTTTTTTTTTTTTAACATAACTTTGTATTTCAACGGTGCAAATGTTGCATAAAATCGAAAGTCGCATCCATCGAAATTCTAACGAAGTGAAAAAGTTTTGGCGTTCAGTCATTTGGACACTATCGCACAAAATCGCATAATAGCGAAATATTTTTGCACATTACGCGTATTTTGGAGAAGTCTTCTCGTCACTTAATTGGCGAAATTTCATATTTACTTATTTATTGGATTAAATGAATCGTCCGAAAAAAGATAATAAACAATTACAGGCACACACAAAAAAAGGAAATAAGTAAACTGAACAGAAATACCATCCAAAAAAAGATACATAACTCGCATTAATCGAGGACTTTCTATACAATTTTGTTGTTCGTATTGCAGTTATGCTATAAAAAAAAACACGTGAACTAGTTCCACACTAATAGATAAAAAAAACAACTCAGAATTTTGACTTTTACGTAGATTGAGATCTTTTAGAGAGAAGTTAACATTTCAATACTGTGTTTGCACACAAACACACAGTGCGTGATTTGTGATAGATAAACTTATCCTTTTTTTTTTTAATACAATATATATTTTCATTACTATTTTTTTTCTCTCTCTCATCGTGACATAAGGGGGTGAACTGGTTATTTACTGCTGGATCCGCTCTGAAAAGTTTACAGTTATGTGGGCGCTATAGCATATATTTGCCCTGACCAGTTTTCTTCCCTTCTTGACGTGGGTAAAAAGACGATTGGTTTAAAGAAAAGAGAGGGAAGAAGAAGGTTGAAAAGGAAAAGGAGGATAAAAGGCAACAGGACGGATGGACGGACACATCAGTCACGGGCTTTCACCATCTCCCTACGGGGTTTCTTCCACTCACTTTGCTTCTTCATAAATGCTGGGATTTGGTCTTTTGTTTCCTTTCTTCTTTTATTATATCACCACTCTAATCCCATTCTTCGTATATACCATGTTCTACCTCTTACAAATGATCTTGTTACTTATAAAAGAAAAAATAAAAGGAATTGCAGTGAAACTTTATTAACCCTTTGACTTGGAAACGCGTCTTTTCCGTGACAAGTTGCAATCTTTTGTGATGATGATGATGATGATGATGATGAACTAGTTGAAAGAGAAAGATTGGGTTTGTTTTTGTTATCTTATTTTTATAAAAAAGAAAGATGATTAATAGTTGACTAGGTCATAATAGACAAAAAGATACATAACAGTTATGCAGTTACAAATGCAAAACTTAATTGAACATGTTTTGACTCGTTGTTTTTCTTACTACGATCACAATTATAGTAAGAGCTTAAAAACAGATATAAATTTAAAGTTGTTTTTTTTCCTCAGAATTCTCTTCTCAAGAGTTTATCGTATAAATATAACCATGTTATAAAACAAAAATTTTGAAATTTTATTATTCAAGAATTTTTTTTTCTTTCAGAATTTAGGTTGATTTTATATATTTTAAAGTTTGATTAATATACAGCATACTTTCACTAGTTTATTCTATAAAATTGTATTGCAAAGTGGATATTTCGAAATAGTTGATGTTTGGTTTACATTTCAACAATACATTCATTATTCATCGTTAACATTAGAATATAGGTCTATTATAGTAATACTTTCTACAAAAGGTAATATTAGGCTATTTATGACCACAAATGATCTGTTTATGAAAATAATAAGTTTAATACTAGATTGTTAACTAGGCCACGCAAAGTGAACCATGTTTGAAATGTTTCTAGAAACAAGAAAAAAATACACATGTGTATATACAGTATGTGCTGTATATAGATAACTTATATACTGTATGATTACCGACAATGTATAGAATCCAGGCATTCTATAGAATGCTAAGCCTGATGTAGACAGTGTAGCAAAAGTTACGTTAAGCAAAAATTTAAGCTTGATTTAAATTTAGGCCTGAATTTAAGTTTGAGTTTTTTGTTTATTTTGAGGAAATGTTTTTAACTAAGATAAACTAACCTTTGATTCTATACATTTGTATACAAGATGTTATTTTGTACTTCGCCAAATGAGACTACGCATTGTATTGACTGTGTACTATTCTATACTTTGCCGGTATATCATCTAATTCACCAAAACTTTAGCATTAGTTTGTTAACAAAATCGGTACAAATTGGTACTAGTTGTATTGAAATTAGCGCCACTTGATAAACTGATTACACAGTTTACTATTTCTTTGTCACATAACAAAAATTGTACAATATTTTTGTAATGTAACAAATATATATGCATTTTGTTTATAAATTATTATCAATAAATATTGATTACAATCAAGTGTGAGAAACGATATGTTAGGAAACGTATCTCTTAACTTATCGTTTTATAAATTAAGTTCGATTTGTGTAGGCTTTAAATTTGGCGCAATATCCATTTTGTTTTTAAAATAATAATTTACATTCGTTTTACATTATTATGTAAAGGAAACAAAAAAGGAGTAAAACAATACTGAATAACCCCTTCCTCAATTCTAATTAATTTCGTCACTCGTAGAGGCCATTGACATGGCCACTAATTAACCTTCGCAGAAGTGATTTAATGGTCATTTATCATTCCACTTGTGTTTTGAATTCCGGAATAGAACTCAAAATTAGATCCGGTGAATTATCGTTTCGGAATTGCTTAACACGGAAAATAAAAATTATATTTTAATATCTTGTTCTTGATGTCATCAAATCATCAGCTAGTTTGTATAGGCTACTACGGTGGTAGTCAACGTGTTAAACATGGCAATTTAGTTTTACTTCAATTTATTTTATTATTTTAATATTATTTTTTACAAAATTACCACCCTGTTCGAAATACTACTTTGTTTACAGAATATGGGTGTCAAAGAGTTCATGGACTCGGTTGGCGACGAGATGTAAATTTTTCCTTGCTGCATTCCACTACATTAAAGTCGTGTGAGCATTCATCAATTGCAAAACGGGATTGACCATATTTGGTTTTTAAAAAAAAATATATATATATATATATAAAAACCGGTATGATGCCATGCCACCCTTAATTTTCATATTGTCTCTTCTTGTATTATGAGAAAATTAGCCAAATAATAAAAAATTACATTTTTTGTCACACATCCAATTTGTGTGTAGGTTTTTCAATGCGTGGTTTAGCGTTAATTTAAGCAACACATTGTAGAAGCGTTTTTATACTCGTTATATTAGCTTCACTTGTGAGTTTGTGAGTGAGTGAGCTGGGAATTGAACGTATACTGCCATCTACAGTCGTTTATGAGAATATACTGTATAGTCTAATGTACAAAACAAGTCCTTCGCATAAATCATAAACCGTATAAGTTCAATGTGAAAAAATCGCATATTCGTATATACAGTCGAAGTTCGATAACTCGAACTTCGATAACTCAAAGTTCTCCATAACTCGAATTAATTTACTGGTTTGGTTGGACAGCAATCATTCTACATACAAATCAACTTTTATAACTCGAATTTCTGTAACTCGAATTTTTCCATAACTCGAACCTTTTTTATACCCCCATTGGGCTGATTTGATCTCTGTAACTCGTATTCAAGGTGAATCATTAGGTTGCAGCATCTTAAGGGTGCAGTTCAAGTTATCAACCTTGAACAAAACGTTGTGGAAACAGGTCCCCTCAAACAAAACCAAGGCAGATTTAGCATAGGATGACATCACATGTGAAACAGTCAATCCACATGCTCAGAGTGAAAAATAGGAAGTGTAGATAAAAGACTTCCCACAAAGCATTGCGCAAAATTTCTTTGAAACACGTGTGAAATACTGTACTGTATCCTGTTGTGTGTCTGTTACAATTAACGTACTACGTGTAGTACACGTAGTTGGGTGTTATCGAAGTTTTACTGTAAATAAATTAATCGAATGATTTTGCAGAAAATAAAATCGAATTATTTAAAACTCGCATGAATCAAATTGTTCAACGATTGCATTAATAGATTTTAAAATAAAATAAAATAAAAATAAATTCGTTGGTAGATTTTAAAATAAAAATAAATTTAATTTCGCATAAATTGAATCATGCAGAAATCAATTTTTTTTTATTATGTATGTAATACCTTGTCTGTATTACATAAGTAATAAGTATTTGTAGGTAGATAAGTAATTGAATATCTGTATTGGCATAATGCAGTATATATAATAATATACAGT
Organism: Cryptops parisi; assembly: GCA_034695005.1. Lineage (NCBI taxonomy): Eukaryota > Metazoa > Arthropoda > Chilopoda > Scolopendromorpha > Cryptopidae > Cryptops > Cryptops parisi. Next base: position 14,853 of record JAQIWH010004978.1, read on the forward strand.
ACATAATAATTAAGTATATGTATGTATCTATGTATGTATGTATGTATGTATGTACGTACATAAGTAATAATTATATATTTAAAATTATAGTTCAAATAGTGCTTTTAACATTTCTTTGGGAGGGGATAAAGCTGTACTAGAGTTCAAAAATGCTTGATACATAAAGTCCGCACCCTTGTCTTGTCTTGTCAGTTGGCTACTGAATAGTTTCAAGATAGACATAAAGTGGGGGCGGAAACGATTGCTTCCGGTGTCATTCTTTTGTTTGGTGTCACCCACCCTAATGGAAGAAGTATATATAAAAAAACGGAGAAGTTTGACTACTAGAAGGACACATGGTCATGTCACAGTAGTTTCGAAAAGGGTGCGGACCAGGAAAAGAGAACATCGACCCACGCGCCTCTCCTCACCTGACTAGAAATTATAATGTATGTTCACAACACGTAGTTTGGAAAAGTGTACTACGTAGTAGTAGTAGGCTTATTTTAATAATAGTAGTAGTAGTAGTAGTAGTAGTAATAAGTAGTAGGGGAAGGAGGTTTGCTGCAACATTCCTAAGCTTGCATCAATGCAATGTTGGTTGTGTCGATAAAGCTGTTGCACCCTAATGGAATGTTATTGTAGATTGTTATGGGACTTGCATGACACAGCAGCTACTACGATGATGATGATGATGTTGCATTGTTGAGATTTTTTTTGGTTCGTTATGGAAAGATTGTTATTGCTTTTAAGGGAAGTAGGGTGTTGTGGTTATTGTTATCATGTGGGTTTTGTTGTTA
>JAQIWH010004979.1:0-15630 GCA_034695005.1 Cryptops parisi
CAATTCGACAAACCAAATCAAGTGTATAATTTTGTTCGCGAAATGGAATCCTTATTGCACAGTTTTTTTTTCATTTCACTCTTAGCTCACCATGTGATCTGAGTCACATCATCCATACCTACCAAACCCACTTCACCTCCTAACCAAAAAACGACTGTGTGCGACAGAGCTCATAAAAAACCGAGCCTACCACTGAAGATAGATGAAAATTGATGCTTATTTATACAGTTGTTTGTTTTGAAATCACATTCATTTTCTTATGGTAACTAACGTTTTTTTTTATCAACAAACAGTTTGTTTATCAGTTTCCATGACACCATGAATTATTATAACTACTATAACTTAAAATCACTATATAATAGTTACTTACATAACGCGCGAGACGTTATTTAGAGACATCAATTCTATCGATGTAGCGTAACCCCCTCGATTTTTTACAGTAACCCACCGATTTTGCATAAGTTCGTGTTAGCGTTTAACTTAATGCAAAATCGATGGGTTACTGTTAAAAATCGAAGGAGTCACGCTATATCGATAGAATCGCGTTACGTCTCGCGCGTTATTTAGGATAACTATATATAGTGATGATGATTTTAAGTTACATTGGACTTATGCAATTTTTGATTCAATTATGCGGTTTTCTTTTTATGCGATTTTTGGTATATTGGACTGTACAATATATTCTCACAAACACCTGTAGATGGCAGTATACGTTCAATTTCCAGCTCACTCAAACTCACAAATGAAGCAAATATAATTCGTATAACAAGTACAACAAAAACAGTTTTTAAGCATACTCTTTGTATACCCTGTCATGAACAGATAAACTGTACGAGTCGAGTGAAACGATTATGCGATCGTTGAGTAACTCGATATTTGAACATTTTAAAGTTCAAATTAGTCAGAGAACATTTTAAAGTTTTTAATACAGACTCTCTTCACTTAATATTGCTGGGTTTCTATCAATTATTTTTGACAAACTTGAATGTTTTTTCTCACCGTTTTGCTTGCAACCCAATAACAAATGAATCAAACGTGTATGAATTTGTGTCAAGGTGTCAAGAAGTCAAGACCGTAACTCCTTGACACTTTGTCAAGGTTTCAAGATAATAAACATTTACTTTATCTATAATACGTGGATTTACTTGTAAATTTTGCCAGAGTGGACGATTCATTATACAGATGAGTTTTAAGTAAGCCTAGTAAGCTTTTGCCGATTGGAAATATTCCATTGGAATACTTCAAAGACTAGGCTATTCATGTTAGGCAGCTCATGACCAACAACTATACAAAGTTTGTATAGTTGCTGGTCATGGGCAGCTCATGCTAAGAATTACAAAGGTTGCACGTCCCATCAGTTAGGTGGCACTGTTCAAGAGTGTTCAAATCTGAGCATCTTTTATAAGTAAAATCTTATAAATGTGGTTGTAATAAATAAATACTATGGAAATAGTTATATTTGTTATCCACCAAGAGATAACTAGTCACTTATAAACAAGAGAGTAACCTATTAACAGTAGACTACAGATATATAGTTAGCCCAGGGCTGGATTTAGATGTGGTGAGGCCCTAAGCTATGTTAAATTGTGAGGCCCCTATTTTGGGATTCAAGACATTCATTCGATATTTTTAATCGATTTTTGAGAAGCCTTTAAAACTGAGGCGGCCTTAAGCTGTAGCTTATTTAGCTATAGTGTAAATCCGGCCCTGGTTATAGCCCTTTCAAATCGAACATAATTTGAATAAAAAATCCGAATTTAAAAGTGCGGTAACTCGCGTAATTTTGCGAATTTTGCAAATCCGATTGCGCAGAAATGTTATTCGTGATGCAGGCAACTGACTTGCAAAGTTTAAGCAAAACCCATTTTTCTTCAAAAATCGACAATAAACTAAAGCTACCTTTGATTTTTAATTAATTTTGACAAAACATCATAATTGTTCAAACTTCACATACAGCATCTCTGAAGCACGCTGAACACGCCTGTGCACGTTGTAGCTCGATTTTCGCAAAACTACCAAAGTTATGGCACTTTGAAAACATCCACTTTTTTGAACGATACTAATTTCAAAGTGCTGTGACTCACGTAATTTTTCGAATTTTGCGGTTCCGATTGCGCAGAAATGTTATTCAGTTTCAGAAGTTTCAGAAAAATCCATTTTTTATTGAAATTTGAAAAAAACAGAAGGCCTTTGTGTTTTTTTTGACAAAATGTCACAAGTTGCTAGAAATCAGTCAAACTTCACATTCGGAATCTCTGGGGAACGCTGAACACGCCAGTGTAATTTGTGGCTCGATACTCGCAAAACTAACAAAGTTATACTCGACTAGAAAGAACGGTTTCGCAAAAGGTTTCCATCACGCGCCAATTTTTTTGATGTGGAAATTTGAGCAATTTTGAAAAATTGATGTGACCTCAAATTCTTGCCCAACCATTGAAAATTGGCGGCAAGAAGGTGGCGTCGGTGTTGTCAATTTGCAAATCTCTGCGACGTCAACTTCTTGCCCGACCAATAAAAGCTGTCTGGCAAGAAGGCGGTGTCACAGTTGTCTAAAAATTGCCACAAAAAATTGCACGTGTCAGAAGGTCTAAAGATGCAAAATGACACATTTTGTGCAGGTTACATATTAGTTTTTAATAATAACTTTTTTATCTTAACATTTCATTTTCATGTAGAACGTTCATTTTTGACAGGAAAACGGTTCATATAACCGTACAGTTTTGGGTTTGTTATGAATGGTTTTAAAAATTTAAACAAAACGGTGCAAACTGCGAAATCAACTTGCGTTTCCGTAACTCGCTCCTCCCGCTTTCGCAATGAGGTCGGTCAATTTGTTTTCGTCGACGTCGTCTTGACTTTCTGCCTGGATTTCAACTGCAAAATTCTGAAAATGCAAATAAAATTTATTTTTATACAGGGTGATCCAAAACAGGTCTATAGTCAAATTTCAACCGTAGATGTTATGCATCCGTGATTAATAGTTGACAAAGGACTTTTTAGGAACATTCTGTATAATTATGAATACGTACGCTGACGACGGCTTTCACAAGCCCTTTGTCGGTGCTCACTTTGGCTCGTTTGATCGGACCGACGTTGGGGCCGATGAAAGTGATGAGCGCGAACTTCATTCGTTTGCTCATCTCGTCGCCAGCTTTTATGCGGACGAATGCAAACGCTCGATCGTCATCTGTGTCAAAATAAAATTAGGTTCCATCAGGTGTAAACAGTTGTATGTGTGTAAACAGTTCAAATCAAAACGGTCTGCGGAGGACTACCTTCGAACTGGGATTTGAGTTCGTCGAATTCAATCCCCGAAGCGTGGTGGACGATGCAGTTTCCTTCATACTTGAACACAGCCCTGTTTAACGAAAATGGTAGTAAAGTCAGTATGTTAATGGCGATGTATAGAATGCCAAACTGGTTTTGGCAATGTATGAAATAGCATTGGAATAGTTACCTTTAGCAAAAATTCAGTTCAGGCTTAACTTTAGGCTTACAATGTTTTTTTAGACTGTGTTGTTAACCTTAAAAAACCTAACCTAAACAGTTGTATACAAGATGTTATTTCATACTTTGCCAAAAACAATTGCTAGGTATTGTATAGAATGGTTAAATTCTATACATAGCCAGTTAGCGGTTTTTTGTTTTTAATTTTTAATGAGAAAAAATTTCATTATGTTGATGCCAATGTATCGAGTCCAGGCAATTCTATAGGATGCCAATCCTGGTTTAGGCAATGTATGAAATTAGCACTGGAATAGTTGCGTTTTGCAAGAATTCAGTACAAGTTTAAATTTAGGCTTAAAACATTGTTTTTTAACTCACTCAAAATAACCTTAACTAACTAAAACAGTTGTTATTTTATACTTTGCCATGCAAGATGTTATTTTATACTTTGCCATGCAAGATGTTATTTCATACTTTGCCTTACAAAATGCTATTTCATACTTTGCGAAATAACGCTAAGCATTGTATAGAATGACTAAATTTTATACATAGCCAGTAGCTGTGTTTTTTTATTGTTTGTTTTTAATTTTTAATGAGAGAAAATCACATATGTTAATGGTAATGTATAAAATTTAGGCATTGTATAGAATTTTGGATTCTATACATAGCCGAATTGTATTTTATCTGTTTTGTTTATCATATTTTTTGATTAATTTTATTATCATGTTATGTACTTTTGAACAATGTATAATTTTATCTGTACAAAAACTTCCTTAATGCTATTTCAATAGTGTTTAACAAACTTCGCATAAATCGAAGAAACGCATGTATCGCATTTTATTCTATATAACAAGCATCTGGAAGGGTTTTTCTCAATATATCATATAAACCGCCCCCCCCCAGCTTTAAAAAAAAATCGCATAAATCGAGGACTTTCTTTATTTTCACTACATTTTAATATTTTACAAGGAATTATTGGACGAGTTCATTATAATAGGGGGTACACCACATTATTATAAAACAATATAAATTTGCTAACTATAATTGATTACATATAATAACATGCAACTCAACTTTTTTGCTCACATTCCTCATTTAACGCGAATTTCAAATAGCACGATTTTTTTAAATAACATTTTTATCATAGAAAATATTAAATAACATTTTATTATGGAAAATCTTTGTTATACAAGTGTTTTTATTTAATAGTGTATATGTTCTCAATTTTGATTCACCATTTTTTAACACAAAGTTTAGCCATTGTTCCAAAAGACACAATGGCTACAACCCAAACTCTTGCTAGGTCCTTTCTTTTGTAAGGTAATTTTCACTCATAAGTGAAACGTCTTGGGTTTACTATACCGTTTTATAATTTATTAATAATGGTTTCATTTTCATTTATTTTTTTCTAAAAAAAACTTTTTTTTGAACAATCCCCAAAAAAGTTGTAACGTTGAGTGGTACAATCCTCATTTAATGGGACGTATCACAGTTAATCCCTTTTAAAAGATATTTTTTTTCAAAAGCGGATGTTCCTTAACCATGCAGTAAGAACTCGTAGTAAGCTTATTAAAAACCTTACAGACATTTAACAAAAAAGTTACAACCAAAAAACGTAACATATTAATTAACTTAATAAACAAAAGTTAATGTACAAAGATAAGGTATGCACCAAGTAAGACATACCTTACAAAAACCAATTACCAAAGACTGTACTGCATAAATTTTACTGTAAACATAATTTACCCATAAGAGTAGTAATAATAGTATTACAACAATGAACTACATCAAGAGTAGTAATAGTAATACAACAATGAACTACATCAAGAGTAGTAATGGTAATGCAACAATGAACTACGTAAGAGTAGTAATACAACAATGAACTACATAAGAGTAGTAATGCAACAATGAACTGGGTAAACATAAGCTGTAACCAATGAGATAGTAAACTAAAAATTGAAGGTTTGTCTAGAATAACGTTGTATGTTACAAAAATTCAATATTGATAATATTATTGAAAACTGTGCCTGATAGATGGGCCCCTGTCAATAGATAAACTCGTACCTACCTAAAAGATACATACATCACTTGGAAATTGGGCACCTAATATGTGATAATGTACATCTTTTACTCAAAACTATGAATTGTTACATGCAACGTTATTCCGGGCAAGCCTTCAATTGTAGAAGAATATAAACACAATACGGTAGTATTGTACTGTCATATTAGTGTACGGGTACATTATAGCTTACCAATTGGTGTCAGTCAAGTCCGATCGGACTTCTTCGTAAGCGGTACGAATGGATTCTTTATCCACAGTGGTAGGCATTGTTTGAAGTGAATTGTACTATACCAAGTGTACTACTGCCGAGTGTGATTTGTACTGCTAACCACTTCCACCTCCAGATGATAACTGGAATTTCCAATGAATAAATGTATATAATATTAAATTGATAAAAGTGACAAAAGCGTACAAGAATGCATGATAGATAAGTGTGTAACTATATATAGTATATTGAAAATGTAATATCGATAAAAAAATGTATATCGTAATGATTATAATTAAAGTTATGATGATGATGATGGTACATGTTACTTGTAGGTTTGGTTCCTATCAATCCGGATGTCAATAGGGTGTGTGTGCAAAGTTGATAAAATACATTGAGTTTCCTTTAATTATTTGTAGTTTTATAAAACTGTTGGTACTGTATATTGTAATGTTAATAGTGTAAGTTTAATTGTAAGGAAACTGGTTAAATAATTATTATTAATTGGAATATTGTAAATGTAGTAAGTTGTATGTAATATTACTGTATTGTAAAGATAATTTTAATTTAATGATTATTAAATACTGTGTTAATAAATTTTCTTAAATAATTATATTATATTAGATACTTTTATATTTAAAATCTCCAGGCATTCTATAGAATGTCAAGGTTCGGTTTTGTTTTTAAAATATTGTTTATTTCAAGTACAACATCAAAATTGTACAAAAATAAATGTAATCTGTACCGTTACATTTATTTTTATTCATTAATTTATTTTTTTCAGATCTGTACATTTAGGTTGAGGCATTGTATGAAATTAGCATTGGAATAGTTACTTTATGCAAGAGTTTAGGTTAGGTTGCCTAAATTAAGGTTCAATTAAAGTGTAACTAGTTAATAGTAAAATAAGACTGCGATTGACTCTTCAAATACTGACTCTGGTTATTAATATTATACTCTGGGTACTGACTTAGGTTGTTTACTTTAGTAAGCTATTTACAATTTCTATAGAATAGTCTGAGTATTTAATATATTTACACATTTGTGTACTGATAACAAATAAAAACAGTACAATGTAATAATTACATATAACATTTGATCATATTATATGTAATCATGTCAAAAACAGCAAAACTACAATAAATTTCTTGCATAAAAATTAGCATTAAATAAAATTGGACTTAAAAACAACAACAGAAATATAACATCATCAAAATATGTTAGAAAACCTTACAAAACCAGCTGGTACAAAAAAAAAACCGTACTTAAATGTTCCTCGTACTTCCAGTAGTTATCCTTGTGTGTGCGCGCGATTGTACCAACTGTTCGTACTATAAAAGCTAAATAGCAGTGTTTGTGGCGTTCTAAAAGTCACAGATGAGAAACCGTTCAGAAAATCTATCGTCATTCTGCCGAGCGGATCCGATTTCCCATTTAATTCCGTAACACAACAAATGTTGTATCATATGTTTGATAGATTAACAAAAAAGTGTGTGTGGTGTGCGCTCTGTTTTTAATGGTTATATCTAAAGTGATTGTTAAAAGTGATCCAATTTTATATGGCATTAATAGCTTTGTATTCTTTTTTGATGTTAACCTGTTTTTATACGCTTTACTCACAAGTTTCACTTGTGAGTTTGTGAGCGAGTGAATAAGGATTGAATTATTGATAACCATTATTGTGAGGTTAGGTTATGAGATTGAATCAAAGCCATTTTGGAGCCTTGTATTACCCCACTTGTGGAAGGTTTCTCAATTTTTATACTCTTTATATTAGCTTACTTTACTTGTGAGTTGTGAATTTGAACTTATACTGTCATTTGCAATCGTTTATGAGAATATATCATATTGTCTCAATAGACCAAAAAATCGCATAAAGTGAGAACCACATTAAGTCCAATGTAACAATATTCGCATAAATTGAATAAAAAATTGTAGACTCGAAAATTGAAATTTTTCAAACTCGCCTAAATCGAATATTACGTTACTAAAAAAAAAAAAAGATCGCATTAATCTAAATTCGGATAAATCGAGATTCGCATAAATCAAAATTTGAATAAAACTAAACTATATTAAGCATATTCTTAAAAAGCCTTCTTTAATATCAATATAATATATACAATAACTATCTACAGTCGTTTATGAAAATATACTGTTATAGTCCAATGTACTAAAAATCGCATAAATCAAAAACCGCATAAGCCCAATGTAAAAAAAAATTACGTATACAAATAAATCGAAAATTGCAGAAATAAAAAATGGAATTGCTCAAAACATGCTTAAATTAAACATCGAATTACTAATCGCATAAAATTAAATTGGCATTGAATTGAATTGGCAAAGTTCGCATAAATCAAAACGTGCAAAAATCATAAAGTGGAATTACTCAACATTGAATATCGAATTACTAAAAAAATGGCATAGATTTTTAATTCGCATAATTCGAAACATTATGTACAGTATGTACATACAGTGTCTGTATATGACAGTATAAAGAAAGAGTATGCATTTTTAATGTAGTTTGTATTGAGTTCAATTTGTTTTGCAGTAAATACAACAAGAGTATAAGATTTCTGATTTATGCGAATTTTGATTGATTGATGTGAAATTAAATTTATGCGATTGTTGAGTAATTCGATATTTGATTTATGCGAGTTTTGATTAATTTCATTTTTGATTTCTGCAATTTCATTTATTTATACACGCGATTTTATTTTTTGCATTGAACTTATGTAGTTTTTGATTTTGCAAAATTAATTAAATATATGCGATCGTTGAGTCTAAAATTGGTAAAGTAGTAATTTCAGCTATCAAATAATCATAGTGTTGTATTAAAAATAATCAAATTAATACAGTAAAACTGTAATACTCACAGAATTCTTATAGTCAAGAGTGTCTATGGACTGTGCAGCTTGTCTTGTTTTGTCAGCTGCTGTGGTACTGAACTTGTAACCTTAAGCAAACATGACTCATTATACTGCAGCACGTGAAAAAACCCTATGATTGTCACCCTCTGACACAGCAAGGCCTCTTAAAAAATCCATACTATACAATACAATGAATCTTATTATTGTGTTTATACAATTAAATTTTATGCGAATTCACCCTGTATAATATCTATAATATAATTATAAAACGTTAAAATATCGATTAAAAACAAATAAATTTGACAAAAATTTTTTACTAAAAAGAGTCAGTTTTTAGAACCATCTGTGGTTAAAATTTGACTAGATCATTTCAAGATTCACCCTGTATAATATCTATTAATTATAAAAACGTGTCAAACTATCGATTAAAGAAACAAACAAAAACAAAAACACGATAAATGTGAAGAAAATTTGTTACGTGACATGAAATTTAATAAGGCATCATTATACAGCGCTGTGGTAGAGATTTTCCGTTTCGAACTTGTACAAAAAACAAAACACGCTTTTGTATTTAAAATATATAATATCCATTTATATCAGCTCTAAATTTCTAATTTTATATATATGTATATAGTGAGGAAAGCGGGATAGTTTATAAACATCACTTTAAATAAAAACTCGTACATGATATTCATTTCACAGGAATGTTGTAGATTTGACATTTTCTTTGTTCTTTCAGTCGAGCAAGCTCTCCTCGAGCGTCTGATCCACCGGTGTCGGTGAATCCGAAACGCGGATCGGAGGATCGTTTTCCAAAAACTCTTGCAGTTCGGACTCCAAGTCCGTCTGCGCGTCGTCCTGGTTGAGCTGCAAAGGCGTCGACGAATCGGTGGCCGGCGACGCTTCGATCGTTGTCATGGCGTCGTCTTTAGCTTGAAGGTCGGTTTTTGGATCGTTGCGTTCTTCCGGGTTGTAGTACGGTTCGATCGAGATTCCCATCGCTTTTCGCAATCCCATGAGACTCGTGATTTCGCCTGGCGCGGCCTAAAAGTGTAAAGTTTCAAAAGCGTTTTAGGAGATTGGAGTTGGTTGCCAAGACGGGATCGTTGTCAAGTCGACAGGTCGAGAAAATTTTGTCAACTTAAAAATAGATTTTCATGAAGTACCTGTTTAGCCATGCTAGTTAAACTTTCCGATACCTTGTCAGCTACGAAAATAAGAAAATAAGTCATTTTTTTGGGACATGGAGGGGAAATAATACAATTCGGCAATGTATAGAATCCAGACATTCTATAAAACGTTTAGGATTCAGGTTTTTTAAATGTGTAGCCTGGTTAGGCAATGTATGAAATTACAATTGGAATACTCTAGTTATGTACTGTTATTGATAATAACAATAATTTATTTTTTATAACCAAAATTTTGGTTAGTTTTAAATTTAAATGTATTTCTTTGTTTTGGAAAAACCTAATTATTTCATACTTTGTCAAAAGTGGCGCATGGTTAGGCAATGTATGAAATTACAATTGGAATAGTTGAGCCGAGATTTTAGCCTAGTCTTTAAATAAAAGCCAAAATGTTATTCTAAAACAATTTAGATTTTATAGTTGTATGCAAGATGTTATTTCATACTTTGCCAAAATGAGACATCTTATAGAATGCTTCGATTCTATACATTGCTGGTAACATTTGTATGAAATTGATTCAAGTAGCTTTCGTATAACACCACAAGTTCCGGTTCGTGATCAAGTTGCATCTATTGTGCCAAATGAACGAAAACTTTACATTTTTCAATCAATTTGAAAAACGCTCAAACGTGTGTGTCAAACGAGAAACCACCTTAGACCAGACGATAGGGATCGAAAACAAAACTAACCCAACTGCAGTTCTTCCGCCGACGGTTCCATGACGTGCGCCAGATGCGGCGGCGGCTTCAAACTCAGTCGATTGTGCTGCACTTGCTGCAGACTGTTTAGCAGTTCCGTCGTCTCGTCCAGTTTCTTCTGGATGTTCATGTCGACTTTCGCCTCCGATCGTTCATCCTTATCTGTAACGATACAATACACAAAATGAAACGTAACTTCGTTTGTAAACAACTTTAACGGGTTGAACTTTCAACCGAAAATAACAAATAAATTAAAATTTTTACCCATTGAATCGAGGAACGACACGTCGATGCCTAAATCGGCCAACGAACGCAACGAATCGTAATCGATGCTAACACTGTCTGCGTTGTCTTTAGATGCAGGTTTCAGCTCGCTTGATGCCTATTAAATAAACAAATTCCATCGTTATTATTATTATTATTATTATTACAACATAAAAAATAATTATATAAATATTATAAATCAAAATTGCTAACCTGTTTATCCGTTGAATTTTTTGACGCCACATTGCTGTTGCTTTTAACTTCTTTGTCGTCTTTCTGCTTTCTCTTCTATAAAATTATTTAACATTTTTGTAGTTAAAAATTATATTTTCAATGATACAGGGTGAGATACACAATGAGATCTAAACATTTGGAAACTGCATTATTATTTTTTTTTTTTCATTATCACAATAAAAAAATAATTGTGTATCGTATAAATACAACTTTCTTTTATGAAACTCTAGATTTTATTGTGGACACCCTGTATAATCTCTTTTTATATATATATACCTCTTCAATGATTTTCATCGCTTTAGTGTGCTCGCCGTTAGTGAGAACGTCCAGCAAATTGTCGACCATGGTTGTCATGAAATCCGAATCTCGAGTGAAGTTCAAAATGCTACGAAAAATGTATAATACACTCAAAATATACAGGGTGCAAGGAAAATATACATATCCTTATTCAAATTTTAACCAAGATTCCAAAAAAAAAAATAATAATAATCTACAGGGTGTTCCTAAAAAGTCTAGCTACATTTCAATAGGCCTACTACGCATTAAAATATTTTTTTTAGGAACACCTTGTACATTATTTTTCTTGTTCTCTGTGAAACTAACCTTTCCGCATACTGCATGCCAAGTTCATCACCATAAGTTGAAAACAAAAGATCGGATTCTTCTTTCGTCAGGTTGGCAAAAGTAGAATCGTGGGTTGGTCCATACGAACCAAACGGACCGTAATTTCTGTAGGTAACTAATAAAATATATTTTTATATATAATATAATATATATAAAATAAAACAATATCTGTAAATAAATAATAGTCGGCTTACTTGGCTTAGCAATGTTTCGTTTATCTTCCCGAAAACCAGCTAACGTCCCCGTGCCGTGCGCTAACTTTCCCGTCAAATGCTCCAACGTCAGCTGGCGTTCCGAGGCGCGCCCTTCATCAGGGTTCAGGATAGCCAACGTCGTCGAGCCGTCTTGACGTTGCCTCAGGAACCCAAACTATGACAAATAGTTAACATGTAATTGAGGAGTTGAAAAAAAAACGGCATTATTTCTTGAAATGCATTGAATCGTTTTAGACCCATTAGATTTTTTTGTGTAAACAGTCGACGAGAGTATAGCGACGGAGGTATGTTAAAATGCATTTTCAATCGTCAAAAACACAAAATAATTCTATTTACCTTGGTATTGGGCCTTTTTAATGTCAATTTCGCTGCAGCATCCGCAGCTGCTTTTTGAGCTTCGGCTAATATTTCTTCCGGGCTTATATCATCTTGATACGCCTCAAACTTAGAACTACAAATAATATTAATAATAAAAACAATTGTTCTTCATTTTGTACGCCTGTACAGGGTGTGTACAGGGTACTAGACAGCAACATGATAAGTGAAAACAATACATACGTCGGTATGATAGGCTTGCTTTTCTTTTTAACGTCTTTGATGGGCGTGTTTTCGTCGATCTCGATGACTTCCGTTTCCACTAACGATGACGGCGATTCGTCGTTGATGTCGAATCCCATTTCCTCTTGGGTTAATTCGTTCATGAACACCAGAGCATGTCGAAGCGGGGTTAATTTATCCTTTTAAAAAACAGCAAAAAAGGATCGTCGTTAGAATGCAAAAAAATTTCTTAAAATTATAATATTTGAAGGAATCAACGATCACAAACCTTTGTCATCATTTTCAATCCTATATGAAGCATCTTCTTGGCAGTTTTAAAATAAATTGTGTCCGGACGATTGTACGTCATGCAATTGTCACACATCAACTTCAGATCAACCTGACATTTAAACAAAAAATTTATAATTAAAAATTTGATAATTAATAATTCAAAATTATAATAATAATAATCTCTATATAATAATTTGCAATGGTAGCTGTCACACGCTAGTTTCCATGGCAATGGAGCATCACATTTGTTACCTCGACAGCCATTGGTCAATTAGAAATCACATGACACAACCAGCAATTTATTTCTAAACTAATAATAAAATTTGCCCAGGTCTGTTTATGTCTCATTGAAGCTTCAGTCCCGCCCACTAGATGTAGTTGGTTGGTTAACGTAAAACTATATCATCACTCTTCCCATGCTATAGCACGGGCTCTAACTACTAGTAAAATAATAATAATAATAATAATAATAATAGTAACCTTGAAATCGCTAAGATGAGGATATTCGCCGTTTTCAATCTTCTGCCTCATGGTGCTAAAATCCATCGGACGAGTTATGATGCTCGAATAACCAGGAGCGATGTGATCCGTCACTGGCCATGCAAAAAACTGTTGAGGGTCTTTCCTGTCAAAAACATGATATTAACCGATTAGTTAATTTAAGTCGCTGAAAAGTAAAATATTTAACAATTTCTTACTTTTCCAATGCTTTCAGCAAATAGTCAAGCAAATGCTGCAAAGGGTTCTTCCCTGCCCTGTTTTTGAGAGTGCAAGCTCGAGGTTCGCGAAACGGTTTGTCCGCACCGTCGTCGAACAAAACGCGTTTCAAACACGAGCCGTTCAAGTCGTCGTTATCGATGTCGTCTTGGCTCGAGTCGTTGTGCTCCCTTTTAGGTCTATCCTGAAACCAAAAAAACAAGTACATCGTTAAAGTTTTATTTTATGAAAAGTTAGTATAAAGGGTGCAATTACAACAAATGATTATAAAACAACAACGGTACGTACTTTTTTGTCATGGCCGTGATGATGATGGTGGTGGTGATGTTTGTGTTTCTTCTCGTGTTTCTCCTTCTCGCTCGACTTTTTCTTCTTCTTCTTTTTCGACTTTTTGTGCTTTTCGGGGAACTTGTCGTAATCATACTGTCCCGCTTCGGAAACCGTTGGATTGACGGACGGCACCAACGGTTCTATGGACGCGGGTTGAAAATGGGGAGAGTCGCCGTGTTCAGAAGCGGAACTGCCGCCGACTTTCAACACCAGTTTGAGACGCTTTTCCGGCCTCTCCGCAACTGCAATAATATATTTTTCAGATATATTAATATTACAATTTAGTCTACAGGGTGACCAAAAAAAAAAACAAACTTGATGAGATTTAATAATAAACTGATTTATACAGACATGTATGTATATTGACAACGTGGGCCTATTGTATAGACCAAGTTTAATGCTTTACATTGTGATCATGTTTATAGACATTATAATAAACATATTGCATAGACCGATGCTCAATACACGATTTTAATGATTTAAAATGCTGTTGACGTATGCATCGTAAAAATTTACAACGCAGGATACACGTAACAAACTGCACAATGAACATTTGGAAACTAAACTCGTACGTGAACCTAAAGCTGTCGTATATTGGTAGAAAATTTTTTATCGGTATAGGATGTGAAAAAAAAAGACTATAAACAATTATAGTTGTCATTTTTATAGTCCTATTTTTTTGTATATATTCCAATTACATCCATCTGCGACTTTTCCGTGACTCGTACGAGCGCGTTACGAAAATCGTAATTACAAAGATGATGATGCTGAACAAATTTTTCAACATCACCCCGTACGTATGTTTCGACAACGTTGCACCAATTGGTATATAAATTGATTTAAAAAATATAATTAAATAAAAATTCAATTTTAAAATTACAAAAACCTAACAACACGTTACATAGGGTTCTGTAATATTACAAATTATTATTTTAAAACTAAATCTATATACCCGTGTCTCAATTGATCTGAAACGACTTCATAATAAATCATATGGGATACATTTTGGGTCATTAATTACAACTAATGATTAATCACACAATACAATACAGTTAACACCTTAGTAACGATATACAGTGATGATTAAAGAGCCTGTAAATGCATATAGTGATTCATAGACACTATTAATCATTATTTTAAATTATTATAGATTTATTTTATTATACGTCTATTATTATTGTGATGATAAATGTATGTGTTGTATATACATTTTCATTACCAATTTTTCCACCACCACGGGCACTATGAAAGTTGTCAACACTTTTTGTTTTTTTTTACCGTATATAATAGAAAATTTAGTTGGGTGTTGTATATCGATATATTTACCATCGACATCTTTCTCCTTTTTGTCCGATTTATGATGCTTTTTGTGTTTCTTGCTTCCCATTCTTGATTTAAATGACAATTTCGAGTCAATCGTAATCGCACTCGACGACAAAACACCAAAGAGTCTGATGACGCTTTTGCTCCTCGATTTCTCTTCTCTCTCAAAAAGGTGTCACGTGACACCTGGTTTTTGATTGACAGGAGAGGCAGGCCATTCTTTGTATTGGATATCCTCCCTCCCAAACTCTAAAAAATAAATGTCTATTCTAACAATTATTCTAAAAACAAACCGAAAAAATATTTTAATATAAAAAAAAAATCTATATTTAAATCTATATATATATATATAAGTATAATTTTAATAAATATTAATTTTGATTTATTTGTTCATGTAAAAATGTACATAAAATTAAAATATGAATTATAATAAAGAATACTGCAAACTTTATATATATAGTAAATATCTGATAATAATATAGATAAATTTATAAATATTATTTATTATTATATTCATAAATTATATTAATTATTTTTTATAATTATACAATAAAAATATAATTATTTTTATTATATATATAAAAAAAATTTAAATTAAATATATATATATATTAAATTTAGTATAGATT
>JAQIWH010004980.1:0-15629 GCA_034695005.1 Cryptops parisi
TAGATAGCTTACTGCTTACTTATAGAGTATTACCTTATTACGTGAACAGCTATTTATCGTTGAAAGTAAAAAACCGATTTATCCGAATAACCACTTAACATATATTAGCCAAGATATATTTTTACTGTTTGTTTCATGGTTGTAAAAGAGGTTATAAAAACGCATTTTTTAAAATTATTAGTTAAAAACTAATATGGTTTGCTGCGATTAGTTATATTTTATGATGTAAGCTAATTGTTCTAAAAGTTCCCATAATGTTTCTAACTGCTTAGAGATTTGCAAGAAAGACTGATGGCTAAGTTTGCTTTTTCGCCGTTTATTTGTATTTAGAATTACTTCGCTTCCGCCAAAGGTCTGCTTAAAATGTATGGCGAGGCAAAACGTTTTGTCCTAGGAGTTGTACCGCGCAAAAAGTCCATTTAAACATACACTACTATCTAAATGGTGACCGCTAACAGCCTCCAGCTAGACCAGCCCCGTTGCTCTTCGTGTAATTAAAGTGCGAACCCCGAGCATTTGGAGATACTTTGCCGCAACTTCCCTTTCAGGTCGACGAGAAGTCTTAAACATTCGTTTCTAATGAAATAAACCACCAAAGCACACCTGTGCCACCGCCATCGTCTACCATTAGGTCGCAAGGTGAAACGATGCAGCAATAACGAAAACGGACCCTAGCAACTTTTTCCGCCTTGTTCTTTGTTATTTTTTTTTATTGTTTTCGCTTTTTTTTCCTAGCGTCTTAACTGCAAGACTTGTTATTGATTTTCGGTTCGCTCATTTTGCCATGTCACGCGGTGCAAATCCTTCGTCGAAGTGGGTTGTGCCATTGGTCGCTTATCGTTATGTTGGAACTAGCCTATTGTCATTCAAAGCTAGTTTCCAGCAGCTGCAGCCAGGCACCGACCGTATGAAATTACACTTTTCTCTCTCACCACTTTTAGAGAGATTAGTTTTCATTCGATCCAAAGGCTGCTGTGCAATTCGTAATGGTTATCGCGGTTCATCAACGTGTCGTGACATGGACTGATGGCGCAGTTGACATTCCTGATCTCTGAGATTCGTCAAGGGAAAATCCCAAAGTTTGCATTTTGTTTTGAATGAACCGCAATTGTGGCGATGATGGTGATAACAGACACATTCAATGATCGCAATCGCCACATTTTCTGCGTTAGATGACCTGTTTATGTCGATGTTACAGGAGTTGATGAATCTGTAGAGCTAACTATTAACAATTCGTGTGGACTTTTGTAGCTTTAACATGGAAAACATTTTTGATTGAGATTAGCATACTTTATCGTCACATAAATAACACCAAATTTTGGATTTAATGTAGACAAGCCTAGAAAAGATGAACCGAAATGGGTAACTTTTACGCAGTTATTAAAATGTCAATTTTAACTGAAACATTTTCAATCAAATTAACCTTATAAATTCTTTCGAGAAAAATTCTTTTGATTATTTAAACATTTTTAATAGTCATAAAATGATTGTTATAATTGAAGGGTTTGCTGCAACATATTTGTCAAAATTGGCTGGCGCAATATTGTTTTGTCAAATGTTAGGAACAATTCTAGCTTACTAACGCATAATTTTGAGCAAAACAACAATATGTGCAAAGATATTAGTGTAAGAAGTACGAATTGGCCCATAGACAGCAAGGCAAGTTCAGATCTTTAAACGCGTTTTTCTCAAAATTGTTAAAATGTTACTTAACACTCTTTTACACCAGGCTCTTCAATTGATAGGTAAGAGTGCATGTATATAATTATTTTACATCAGTCAACTAGTCTACGCTATTTTTATTTCGTGCCAGTAAAGTTGATGCACTGGCTATTGGAATGGGATACTCTTAATCAGACGTGAAAGGGTTAACAGCTCGAGGTCTTAAGAAATTGAAGCCAATATAGGCGATTCAGCTTTTCGCACGTGTTGACTAGAAAGCGAGCTATTTAACATTCATCAGCTCTAATATTTCACACAACTTCGCACGGTTGAGGCAAGTAAATCAAATTAAATGCGAGGGGGGCGAAACCAACAGAATGCTGAATCTCCCGGAAAATTTTTAATTTACATCGTTCTCATTTGCATGCAATTCGATGCGCAAACCCAACTCCCCCGTATGCACTTGAAGATAACGGTCGTTGGCTCTCGTGCTCTATGTCTCTCTTGGGACACTTTGAAAAATTTCCTATTTTTTTTTCCACCCGCTTTTCTCTCCTCGCACCAGTTGTGCCATTGGAATGGCGATCAACCAACGACTCTGGTCCCTCGCCGTTGTCGCAAATTGTGGTCAAACACCGTCAAGTGTTTTGTTGTTAATGTTGGTAGAGGGAGAGGGAAGGAAAAACTATAAGAGAAAATTACGGTTGGCAAACTTTCACGTAGTATTAGGTGGTTGCTTATTGTCAACTCGTATGAAATGCGTGTGGTAATATACTGCTAGGTGATGCTGGCAACAACCCAACTGTTTTCAGTTACCTGAATTTCTTTTTCTTTTACTGTGTTGTTTTTTTCCTCTCTTCATCTTTTATTTTTATTTTTTATTCTATTGATGGAAAAACGTTTTCTATGCCTTTGGGTCGAAGTTTTTTGGGTTTTTTTCTTCTTTTTATTTAGCTGTAGTCTCAAGAGAGTCTACGGATGTTGAGTTAAGCTACAAATAACCGGCTGGCTTTCCAGCATAGCATAGTCGTTTGGGGAGAAAAAAACCTTCCTTTTCCCTTTGGATTGTTATTGGTAATTTCTTTGCTTTGCGAGCAAACAGTTTTTGTGTGTTCATGCCTTGCAACGTTAATGCCTATGGGACTAAAATCTATAGTCTTACCTGTCAGCCAGTACATGTAGCCCCACGCCATTTTCTTTGCATTAAGCCCGCAACCGCAAAGAAACTGATTTGAGTTGAAAATTTACAATGCCGTCTTGTTATAATGCTTTCTCGC
Organism: Cryptops parisi; assembly: GCA_034695005.1. Taxonomy (NCBI): domain Eukaryota; kingdom Metazoa; phylum Arthropoda; class Chilopoda; order Scolopendromorpha; family Cryptopidae; genus Cryptops; species Cryptops parisi. The sequence continues at coordinate 2,940 of JAQIWH010004980.1, forward strand.
TAAATTGCCTTCTTGCTAAACATTACGTGTTCATTTCTATTGTCAGAATTTGTAAAGATACACAGAGCACTTTAAAAATTTTATTTTGGCAAAGATATGTGAAAAAAAAATATGGGTTATTTAATTCCGTGGTTTTCATTCAAGCAGGATGCGAGGAAAATTTTCTTTTAGCTTTCACATCGCAATAACTTTTTAATGCTAAAGTTAAGTGGAGGAAAAAAAAATCCCTGAATTTTTTATTTTAGTGAATTCGGGAAGTAATCGTAATAATTAATATTAAAATACGCAGTCGTCTTTATGATAGTAGTATTAAGGTTGTTTTTTTTTTGTTGTTGTTCGTATGGGATCATGTTTAACTTTGTTTATGACACGCGACAATTTGATGGTTTAAAGTTGAATAGATGATGTTAGTTTTGCATTTCCTATGTACTGTATTCTGACTTTTTTTTTTCTTTTTTTTTTTGAAATCGACGTTGTCATCTTTGCCAGCTTACATTTCTCACGGAAAACTTATTTGCGTAAGGAAACTCTTAAAAGATGAAAAAGAATTTTTTTTTCAAAGAAAACGGGGAGAAAACATAAACGCCTTTGCCATGCCCTGGGGAATGACAAGGACAGGAGCCGTCGTGTATTCAATTTTTATACCCTTTTCTACTTTATATTCTGCCGTTAAAATGGGGACATTAAATTGCAGAGGGCGCTGCGGGGCTGCTTTATCATCCTTTTCTAGTCGATTTTACCTGGAACTTTCCTCTTTTCTTTTGGTTATGTGTGACGGTGGGTGTGAGTGTGTTTTTCCACCATCTTTTCATTTCTTGTCATAACAGCTTGTGATGTTTTTTTGACATTTCAGTACGTCGGCGTCGTGTCTAAAATATGCATTCAGGTGAACCTATAGACAACTTAGTTTTATGGACAGTATCGACTTTTTTGTTGACTTTGTCAGGTATATCTATTAATCTATAATTTATATTTCAATTTGTCTACAGGGGTGTTCCATCAATGTGATTTTCTAAGGATGTACTTTTAATGTCTTACTTTTATTGTAATGTTTTGTGTAATATAACACACAAGGAAACACAATTGCTTAAAAGCGATTTTTTTCCTTTATAAATTGAACTTCTGGGAAAATTTCTCTCGCCACATAGTTTGAATATAGGAAATTCGCATGAAGCGAAGTCTTTGTGGTAAATTATAAATTATAAACGAAATCACACGCTATTTTTACTTCAGCGGAAAACCATGTGGTGTTTATTTCACTGTGTTTTATTTTTAAACATAGTTTATTCTTACATTTGCATCGAAAGAATTCTTTCTCTTTGTAATTGTGTGAACTGTGACACTCAACTTGACCTTTCTTACGTGTTAGATCTTGTAATTCTCTCGTGTTAATTTTGTAGCTTCTGTGGATTATTAGGTGAGAAGTAGGAAAAAACATGTTTAGTTTTTAATAAAGATAAAATAAAAATCTCAAGCAAAATACATGCTTAAGGAAGTGGAATAATCCTTGGTCTGCGTGAAATGGTTCTCAAGTAGCGTTAAAACTGTTTTTTTTTTGTTTTTTTTGTCGTATACCTTTCTTGATTGTTTTTTCTTCTCTTTGACTTTGCTGAACAACACAATTAACAACCGTGAAAAACCTTTTAAGATCTCATTAACACAAAGTTATACCATGCAGAAAATGTTATGTGGCTTTAGCCATACCGTTCTTTCAAAGTAGAATCGAATTTCGCGGTTGATGGATGAGATGTAGGCTTCAGAAATTAAGTTCTTAGCAAAGGATTAGCGTCCTTTATACTTTGGTACTTACAGTATATACTGTATTTCAAGGATTTAATGCTTAGACCTTCATGTTTTAGTGGATTGTGGAAGTCTTTTAGAGGATAATTGTAGCATTTTGGTTGTACTAGAAATCTTTTTATTATACTCTTCATGTCAGTTTCACTTGTGAGTTTGTGAGTGGGTGAGCAGGGAATTGAGCGACTGTAAAAACCGCTTAAGTTCAATGTAAAATAAAACCGCATATGTAAATAAATGAATAAATTGAAAATTGCAGAAATCAAGAATGGAATTACTCAAAACACGTATAAATTGAATATCGACATTACTCAGAGATTGCATAAGTTTTAATTTGCATAAATCGAAACATGCAAAAATTTTGTTTTGTTTTGCATTATGTACTGTATGTAGATACATAATATCTGTATATGACAAAATATATATCTGTATATCCTTTTTTATGTACTTGTTTGTAAAGAACTTTTAGTATTCCGTTGAATTCTACTACAATAATAGAAACACAACAATGAAGATTACTTTAATTCTAACACCCGTCATTGTTGACGGGCATATAGCTATTTGAGAATGTATGGAATCTAAATTTCCGTGATTTTGTTATAGTTCGTTACGAAATTATTTGTGGACTATAGTTAAATAATAAAAGATGTTTTATTTTATTTTTTCTATCGTCTCTGAAAGTTTCGAATAGTTATTTTGATTCACCCTGTGCAGAATACTTTGGTACGTTTCGTTCATGAGCGATGGATTTGTCCACCCATCTTGAAACAACAAGAGCTACTACTTGAAGGGACGTTCGAAATCAAGAGCTCGTATAACGTGGGATTAATTCGCAAATTATATGCTATTTGATCGCGAAAGCACATTGACGACAGGTCGATATGCATATTTTTCGAGCGTTGATTAAAAAAAAAGATAACACGGAAAGTTAATCAGTCGTATTAAACTTTGTTGACGGCCTCGTTTCGATTACTTAATTAAATTGAGCGCTTGTGTGCTGAAATTGGATATTGTGTGCCGTTGAAAAGGGAACTGCTTCTCGTCAAGATTTCCGTCCATGAATTCCGTTTGCGAGGAGGCCAGAACGAGGCATCGAGGACATTAAATGTTATTAATGGAACTCGTAAAAGCAAGCTAAAAATTCTAATTACGTCTCTGACACCGAATTCCCTTGTAGTGATAATTATCACCCTCATCTCTAGGCGAAGGAGCGAGATATTTTCGTTTGTTTATCTTTGCGTTGTGTGTTTTATTTATATTTTTTTCTTTGTGTGTGATGCACTCGCACGAAACTCGATGGTGTTGAAGTGGAGAAAATGAGTTTACCTTTTTGTTAGACTGCTACTTATATACTTTTTTTATCATTGCAATCAAGTTTGTTTTTTTTCAAACTGACGAGATGTAGGTGCGTCAACTTGCTTGTTGGCGATGAATGATGTTGACACTGAACATGCAAGTTTGTGGAGGTGATGGTTGTAAGTTTATTTTATGGGTAGATGAAAATTGGTATATGAAAGATTATATAATGTTTATTTAATTAGGTTTAGTCGTTGTTAGTCGTTTTCACAGTCGTTGTTCATAATTAATTCTAGTTTTTAATTAGACTAGTAATCTAACTCAAGTAAGACACTTTATTTTAGGATAACTGGTTAATGACAAGGATTATTTTTTAAATTTTTAATACACGTGATTTTTTTCACCGAAATGTATTAAAACTGAGAAAGAATTTCCAATTACGAATAGCACCTTTTTCGGAAATGTTTACAGTGAGATCTAAACATTTGGAAAATCTAATATTTTTTTTTATATCAAGTTATACAAATGTGATTCTTGGTGTAACGAAGCGGAAACTAAGAGTTTATATAGAAATTTTGTAGTGTGCGTGTCAAAGCTTAAGTGGCGCTGCAGTCAATCGTTTTCCGAAATGGCGACTTCGAGCGACCGAGCGCAAGAATGTATGATGCTAAAACAAAAAAAAAAATGTCATATGAGAGGGATGTTGTATAACAAATGGGTATGAGTTAGACTACCGTCTAGACATGTTTCGTGTCACCAAAAGTACACTGATACATGGAGGTGCTCTGATCTCGTATTTTTTTAAATGATTAGACTTCATTATGGACATCCTGTATATTACAAAATATCGTACAATTGGGTAGGTATTTGGTGTTTAATGAGGACACTGACTGGTCTTACTACTATATCATTTGCCCCTCAGACTTTATTAAATCAGGAAATACTCAAATGATAAATGAGGTGAGGATGATGAAGATTGGATAGGGGTTTTTATGATTCAGGAGGAAACGGAAGATCCCCGAGTAAACCTGTTCCCGTGGTGTCAGATTCCGAACCAAATCTGCATGGCAAGAATGGGTACAATTGGGTATTATGGGTTATGTAGCGGTACCGAAGTTGTTTTACTTTGATGAAATGTTTAACTAGCAGTAACTTCCATTTTGTTTTTAATACTATGATGTCTTTTAAGGTTCAAAATTGTCATTTTGCAGTCAAAGCGATTTTATCATATACTGATATCAACCTTTGACACGGGTCTGACACAACCTTCCATTCTCCAGTTAGAGATCGATTTAAGTTCAATTTTAACTATCGTTGGAGCATTTTAAAGTTTATCGTCGGTTAAACTGTTGTTTGGTGGTTTCTTGCTAATCTTTGTCGAGTCTTTCGAGGAACGTCGTGTAGCGTATGTATACTACGTAAATCGATGCTGTGAGATAAAAGTTTTTACTCTCATAAGCGTCATACTAGGTTGTCAATAACAGGAACGCGTGCCTTGTCTCTCATCTTCCAGGAAGATGTCATGTCACGTGTTGATTTATGTGACGCTTTTCTATCTCATCTCCACCTCTTCCTCCTCATCTTCTATGGACTCACGTTTTCGACAAAAGTAGAGAGTTGGAGGCTCTCTTCCCCCTTCCTCTTCATCCCTTTCGTGCTTGTTGGCTCCAGCTCTCTTACGCTCACTTGGCTGTTCCTTGCTCAGTCGTAAAACGGTTCCAAAGTTGGGTTCATCACGGAACATTTGCATGCCTTCGGCTTTTCCTCTCTCGACTTCTTGTGCTGCACGAGTTGCCGTTTTCGGGCGAATCGACCAACCACTAAGTTAAATTCCCATTTGGACGCCTGCTAATAAGGCTGTGGAAAATCCATTGCCCTGGAAAACTTGTGTCACGGTGACTGGCGCTATTCATTTATGCAACACCAGCCCTTTTTTCTTTTATGTTTTTTTTTAGATTTTTAAAGACTCCCAAAATATATATCTGTAAAAAAAGTGTCAACCCATTGAAAACTATTTAATTCAATCAAGTTTCATTTTAGATCAGCTGTATGTCCGTCAACATTGACGGGTGCTAGAATGTTTGTAATCCTCATTGTTGTGTTTCTGTTATTACTTAGTAACCGGTTACTAACAATAAACCGCGTTATGTTCTCACACACAGACAAAGCTGGAAAACTATATACTGTTAGAGGATGAAATAAAGTTGTCGGAAGGAATGGAATTTTGGAAGTTGTAAGGTTGTCTACAAAGTGTCATTTTTTTTTGTTTTTGTTTTATGCCGCACCTTTTATGGATTGTAGTTTTATGATTATTAATATGGCTCATCATTTTTATGATTCTAATTACATATCAGTGTTAAACGTTCCTTTTTTTTTTTAATTTGAGATTTTCACTAAAGTAGACTCCTATTTCAAAATAATCGTCAGGGATCTTGTCTAGGAACAATAAAACAAGCGGTTTTATGGGACAGGAGTTAGTTTTACGAGATTTCCTTGTCTGGATTAACGCTGCGAAAGGTTCGAGACTGAAAGGAGAGGAGATTTACGACTTTTCATTTTACACAGTCGTTACTCGAGAACATATCGAAATCGTATATTTTTTTTGTGTGTGTGTCGAAAAAAAAGATGAGCCGAGTATTAAATCAATAACTCGTCATACGAACGACGAAGACGACGTCTCGGATTATCTAGTTAATTTTCTCAGAGGAACGTTCCTAAATTTATTCGTTGATTCATTAATATGAAAATAGTGCGTCAGAAATCCGGGGTAGTTTTTCTTCATCTTTTCTTTTTTTTTTCTTCTTTCCATTTTCTTTCTTTGACGAAGACGATGATCGCTTTGAGGCATTTCAATTGTCATATCTAAGAAAACCTTTTTTTATGCAAACAATTCTTATCGCTGCAGCTTTGCAATGGTGCACAGTTGAAGCTATCTAGCTCAGTTCATCCAGTTCATCATTGCAAGAGTTGCATGAAATTAAAGGGCCTTGTATAAAAATGTGTTAAGTAACATTTTTGTCAAAAATGATCTAGAAACATTTTCGAAGGTGTTTGGTGCAATTTTACCTTTTTGACACATAATTTTGAGCAAAACAGCAATTCGTGCAAAAATATTAGTACAAGAAGTATAAAGTAGCTCATACATCATTGCAAATTCAGATCTTTAAACGCGATTTCTTCAAGCAAAACTAGCTTTAGAATTGCTCGTTTTACGCGCCACGAACACAACAATCAGCATAATCATTTGCACATGCCAACACATGGTGAACGCAAAACAGTACATAACTTAGGAAAATCAGAAAACTTATTAAATATGAAACAAAGTTAATATTATGAATAGAACAAATTTTAGTGAACAGTGAACTGATTTCATGCTTTCAGTGCGTGTGAAAATGCCAAATATTGTAACAATAAAACACGTGGGTGTTCTGTATGTATGAGTATATACAAAACTTAAGCATTGTTGGTGATAGTTGTTCAGTGGAATCTGGTTATTATAATCACGGATAATGTTATTAATTGTCAAATTTTATAATCAGTCGGTCCCATAACTCTGTTTAATGTACTTTTATTTATTGTGTAATGTTATCAGTCGGTTATCAAAAATCACTTGTCGCAAAGTGATCATAATAACCAAATTCTATTGTATTATATTTCACAGTAAAAGATGTCCTTGATTCGTGTGAGCAATAATAATAGTGAACTAACTCACTTTTTACAGTTTTAGAGTTAATGCATGAAATAAGGCCACTAACATGATCTAGGCATAGAATAACAATTATATCGTTTAACCAATTAGAGTTACACGGCACTATACGGTACTATCGGTGTGCATCACCGCACAAAACAAATACAAAATTAGTGATATTTTTTCTCATAATGAGCATTCAGTAGTTCTCTTGTCGTATATCAGAAATTGTATATACGGAACTCGAATACATATAGAAGATTTCCAAAGTTTTATTTTTTGTGCTCTCAGAATAATGCATAAAACCGGCAACACAAGAAACACGTGTAATCCATCATTTACTAGTCACGACTTTTAAAATATTTTTATTTGTGGTTACATTACAGTCCTACTTTTATTGTTATAATAACTGTTCCACTTGAACTTCAGATATCGAAAGTTCGTGAAATGAGAATTGGCTGTTATCTTAACTCGTTCGGTTGACCAGGGTCAATTATGTTACAAATTTCTCGTATGACACTGGATAACTGTGTCTGTTGTATAAATGGTTTTGGCGTTATATCGTATGGAATAAAGGACGACGGAAGTGGAAGCGCCATTAAGCAGGTGCAACAGAAGATTGATTTCAGTGTGTTATAACTCCAGCAGTTCAACCGAGCGCGATGATCATTTCCTGCTTGGTCTTTTGATTTGCAGCCACACTTCCTTCCTGTTTTTTTTTTCTCACCGGACGAAAACAAACAAATGCCGGAATAGGGAGCACTTTTGGAATATGAAAAGGAATGTCATCAAATTACCCAGTTTGTTTGCTCGTTGTTTGACATTTTACGACTGAATACTGCGATTAGTTTAGTTTAATAGGTACAGTATTTAAAAATTTTCGGGATTTCGGAAACTTTGAAATAATTCGGACAAGTCAAAGTGGTTTTTAACTATGGATTTTTATTATTAGTAAAACAAACGCTCTTCCAAAAATATTACAAGTTACTAGTTGTAAACTACGTAGTAACTTATTGTCAAACTATCATATTCTGTTTCATTTTTTACTTTTAAAAAAAAAAGTAATGAGTTAATAGAGTAGGCGCAATTTATTGGAAGATAATATGCATATAACGTCTCGTGTGGTCATTATGGTTGTGATTTTCAAAGCAAAGTTGACCTCAGAATTTTTTTGAAAAATGGAGTTGACTTATTGTCGAATGAGGTTTGAGTCGAATTCTATTCATTTTAAAGTAGGTCGCCACGACATTTTCACACAATTACCACAACAATAATCCTGCTGAATTGTAGACATCATTATGAATGACCAACAATTGGGGCCGAAAATTCGATCAATGACGCGATCGATTCGATTTAACTCGATTACGACTATTGTTATGAAGCGAAATTTAAATTGTTTTGATTTGCTAATCAACTGCTAATGTATTTCAATTTTACGTTGATAGCTTTAACATCATAGCGTGTAAAATGTTTACATTCTCGGAAACTTGGAATTTGGTGTACAAAGCTAATGTGTTGTTAAACTGGCAAAACATGACTTTGCATTTTTGTATTATATTCAGGGAAAGATGATTCCGAATCAATAAAATCGATTAATTTGGCGCTTTGAGCATTAAAGGTGTTTGAACTAAGCGTTTCTTATTATTTAGAGTGGAGCTATGTCATTCATATAATATCGAAGAAAATGATCTTGCTCTAATATTGTTGTTGAAAAGGACGGTTATAATTGAAGGGCCTTGTGTAAAAGGATGTTATGTAACATTTTTACAATTTCGCGTTTAAACGATCTGAACTTGCCTTGCTGTTCATGGATTACTTCACACTTCTTGCATCAATACATTTTTGCACATATTGTTGTTTTGCTCAAAATTATGCCAGCAGGAAGGTACAACTGCACGTTTGATCTTCTAGGTCATTTTGGACAAAAATGTTACTTAACACCCTTTTACACCAGACTTTATTAGTTCGTGAATTTTTATTAATACAAAGATGCGCTTTTATGAACTTTAATTTCAACCTTATTAAGCCACATTTTTATTAAAAGGAAAATATAAAGCGAATTATATACTAAGAGTTTCGACTTTACGTAGCATTTTAAGTTAGAAAAGTACGCTGTCTTGATAATTAAATATTTAGTTATTTTTTTTATCCCAAAGAGACATTGGCAGAAAATATTACATAAAAGTTTTAAAAAAAACTGGACAAACAGAACACCTTGTTATAATAAAAACTATCAAACAATTTAAAATATTAACAATGCGTTGAAATTTGCCAGAATAAAGTATAAGTTTATATGCTAGTTTCTGAAAATGTGCACACAAAAATTAATGTGTATATAAAAATGTGTATAAAAAAATAAATAATATACTGTAGCTTAACACTATACTAGTTTTACACTAACAATGTAAGAAGACTTTACTGGCTTTGTCATCTTTAACCATTTTTTGTTTACTTTTATTTCAGGAGCTTTTGACCATGAATTCAAAGTGGTCGCAGGAAATCCCTTCAGTATACCGTGTGACTTCAGCGTCGACGATTGTGGATCGGTGCATTCTGTCAAAATCTACAAAAATGGAGGTCGAGTTTTCACGTACAATAACAATTCAATTCCGCCTGAAATGCGGCCCGATGGCGAACTCGCGACTCCCAAAGGTCGTTTGCACTTTGATGTCACGGGGTCACCAGTGGCCCTTCATCTGGCCCATGTGTTTCTCTTGGACGAAGGAGTTTATCGCTGCGAAGTCACTTACGAGTCTGTCCCGGATAATTGCAAGATCAGCAGCACAACTGTCCTCTACACGCTAGGTAAAGAATTGTTCTTATATTTCTTTTGTAATCGTTTATCAACGTGTTTCCTTTTTTTCTTTCACGGTTTGTTTTCTGGATATAATTGGAACTACAAACCGTGGCAATGTTCACAAGGGAAACTACCGCTTTCGTAACGTCCGCATTGGTAGTAATGTTCACAGTCATAATCGCTACGCTGCCAATGTCCACATTGGCAATGTTAATTATTATATGGACACTACGGTATGAAGTTACTTAACAAGTTCCATTGGTAAACTTCTTGGTTTCTTGTTGTGTTTTTTTTCATATTCCCTGGTTGTAATTTTTAATTAATAATCAGCAACTCATTATTAACTTAACATATTAATAGAGGACAATTATTGAGGACATATTTAAAGTTTAACAATGGTTATGATCACAATATAATGTATTTTATACATTTTTAATTTTCTAATAAAATTTATAGTGGATATTAATATGGGATTTATTGTAAACGAAAGAGACTTTGAATCGAAATTCCAATTTTTATTTTTGTAATTATGTGATAAAATTCATAGTAGATAATTAACATTGATTTTATCGTAAACAAAACACACTGTTTGAATCGAAATTCCAATATTGAAACCATTTTTAAAATTTATTCAAAATCTTGTGGAAAATTTGAAAAGCGCGTACTAATAATGTCTTTGCTGTCTAGTTTATATTACGTTGTTGTTTTCGTTTCTATTTGCCTACAAACAACATTGTTTTTACTTATCAAATTTTCCTTACTGAATTGGATTTGATTCATAAATTTCATTAAGTCTTCGCAACCTCTTCTTAACTTGTATCTTGGTTGAATGTGGGAATCTGGGATGTTTGTCTCTAATTTCCTCGGAAACATCTTTTTCCATCGATCGGGTTTCTTCGGTAATTACATACTTGTGTAATTTGCTTTTGTCTGCGGAAATTTATGCCAGGGGGGAGCTTTGGGTCTTTTTCAATTAATTTCTCGATGCAAAGGCGTGACGAATTCAAATCGTTGCTACTGGATGCACAGTTTCTTCCTCTCTCTCTCTCTCGTTTTCTCTTTTCCACTCTCTCTCTCGCCTTTTATCCTATTTTCCCATCCCTGAATTCTTGTGGTTACCAATTAATCGCCGTCAAGCAGAAGGCAGAACGTGGAGCCAGTTGGAAACCACAACCAGCCTTTGGTAATCAGCAGGGATTTGACTCCGTTTTGGTGTCGTAAGTCACTCGAAGCACTGCTAGCACATAAGCTTAGGTGTGCGAATGTGAGCGACTGCTTTAAGCATCGGGTAGTGAAGTTTTCGTTGATAACGTTTGATTTCCTCTTTTTCGCCTCTTCGTTTCCCATTTTCTTCGCCGCTGTCGTCGTCGATACGGCCGAACACTTAATTTACATCGCGGTTTTCCACGTGTTGAAAGAGGAAAGGGGAAAAAAAAGGAACGTCTCTCCACTGATGGCTCGTTAATTCACTACTGTCTCATGAGAACAAAAGGATTGGAATGGACTGGACGATTGGGCTTTGGAAATACGGGTATCCAGGTTCACGAGACTTTTCAACGTTTTCGTTAAATGATTATTCGCCGAACATTTATTTTTATATATACATATATATTTTTTATATATTCGATTATTATACAGTCAAGAATTTTTGTTGGAGTTATATTTGTAACGCTCTAACGTTATACCGAGTTATTTTATTCTTATTTCACTGATTCGACGTTACTTTAATATAATATATCGGAGGTTACTTGGAGGGTCATTAAATTTTTGAAAAAAAAATAAGTACTAGATTTTGTACTATATACAGTAGCAAACATTAAAACAGAATCATTATTCATTTATTCATTTATTTATTTATTTATTTAAAGTCAAACAGTCCACAGGACCAGAAATTACAATAAAACACAAAACAAACAATAGACAAACGTAAAAATAAAATTGAAAACGCTGGTTAATGTGCGCAAATAGGGCAGCATCAAAAGTTTTATTAGTTTTTTACTTGTTTGGGAGGAAAGGATGACTATATTATATGACAATGACAAGAATTATATGACAATTAAGTCTTTTGTAGTAGACTGAGACCTCGGTATGCACTAACTTTAGTATTTCATGAGTAAGTAGGTACGGTACTTGGAGTTTAACGAAGTCACCAACTGACCTTACGCTGTGTCATTTGGCCCTCAGTTTTTATTGAAATCAGGAAAGACAGAAATGATGATGAGATGAGGTTGATGAAGATAGAATAAGGTTTTATGACGCATGAGAAAACGGGAGAATTCCGAGAAACCTGTCCTCGTGGTGTCAGATCTCAAACTAAATCCACATGGCACGAGTGAGATTTGTATCGCATAGTTTGATCATATACTGTATATTACGGATGTCCCACAAGAATATATTAAATAAAGTTAATCTTAAGTTTTTTATTTCTAAATAATGATAAAATAATTTATTTGGAATTAATTTAGGATGGCAGGGTTTATTCATTGTCTAGAACCATCCGTGATTTTTATTTATTTAAAGTGTCAATCTTAATGGTATACATTTTTTTCAACATGTGTAACCTACATAGAATTTCTCCGATATTGTAATTGAAGGACCTGGTGTGATAGGGTGTTAAGTTACATTTTTATAATTTCGAGTGAAACGCATTTTAAAGATTGTACTTACCTAGCTAGCTGTCTATGTGCTAATTGACTATTCTAGCACACACTATTCTAGCATTCTAGTATCTTTGCATATATTGTTGTTATATCAAAATTATACGTTAGGAAGGTAGAATTGCACTTAACATTCGATAATGTTTCTAGGTCCTTTTCTTTTTTTGAGAAAAATGTAACACCCTTTTACATTAAGCCTTTCAATCGATTCACCAATTCAAGATGGTTTCAAACTTAACCATCTCATACATAACTTTAATTTTTTTCAACATTACTTATTCTGGAAAACGTACTTTTGGTGTTATTCCATAAATCTATATAATGTCTGATTTAGTTGATGAAACATTAACTATATTTGCACGGTTTAAGCATATATGTTTGGATATGCACACACACACAGACACACACACACACACACACACACACACACACTGTACAAAAGGATATCAAATGAA
>JAQIWH010004981.1:0-15625 GCA_034695005.1 Cryptops parisi
AAAAGTTATTAAAGTTTTAAATCCCTTCATGGCTTATGAGCCACACACTACATCATGCGGTTAAAATTTGATTGATTACCCGGGACACTGTGTTTCTATAACCATTACTCAGAACCCAGCTACTAACATTGAAGCTGTAATAAAGTACAATGCTATAAATTTAGAAATTGTTATACCATATTGTTTTAATTTCTTTATTATACAAAATGTCAACTCAATCCCTGACTTTTCCTGACAATTGATGAATTTCTAATAAAAACTCCCTGACTTTCCATGACACCTTTTCATATCCCTGACATTTCCTGACTTTTACTGACTATCCAGAAAGTGGGAACCCTGCAAATGTTATGGAAGCGTTGAGCACTGACCGAATCTGAAATATTGTTCTAAATCATAGTATTCACTTATGTATCATATTGGATCGCAGGTTCTTTGACCATAGTGTATGGTTCATTTGGTGAATTATTTTCCAAACTGCAAAGGAAAGAAATAGTTGCCACAATGTGGAACTTTAGTTTCACTTGTAAATGCATATAAAAGTTTATTTTAAAATTTTTATATGTAGAATAATACATACTACTAAATGCCGAAAATACAGGTACCTTCTATAACTTTGTAAATGTTTTCAAACTTCTGATTTTGATGAAACTATACACTAAGAACAACTCGACTAGATAAAGAGTGCGTTCAAATTCTGCAACGTTTCTGCCATTAATTTAAAAAAGAAAATCGTAAAATATCGGCTCGATAGTATCGGTACATTTGATGTTTATCCAAAGGCTATTACTTTGGACGCTTTTAGCGCAAAATAAATTAATATGCATTCAAAATTAAACAATTTGGCATAAATTTGTAAACTTATAGTAAAACTTCCATCCCGTTACGCTGATGTTGACAAATGCACAAATTGACAATTTTACTTACAACGTATTTGTTGATACCCTGCATTCCCAAGAGACCATCTTGTAGTTGTGAAATATAACCTTTAATCCCACAGTTTCTCAAATGTATGCAGATAATCTGAATAACTGCAACCACAAACCAAAACTAAAATCGAAATCATGAATGGGGATGTTCTTTGACACTATGTTTTATATGCGAAAAATTCAGTCATATTATAGCACAACATCATGAGCATTTTAAGAAAGCCAAAGAATCGCTGTGAATCGCTGTCTTTTTCAACAATAATATGATAAAAAATAAACTACAAATGTAATATAATCCAATGAGAAAATACAAAACCAAAAACAATGTTCAAAAGTTCAACATCCAAAATACAGTAACATCTCGAGTTTATGTAATGGGCTCAGTAAACCTAACTCGAATTTTACGTTAAGTCGAATTCGTTAGCGCTGATAAACGATTGAGTAAGCTAGTATTCCCAAAATTTTCATACTTTTTAATTTTCGAGATGTGTTACGTAACTGCGGATGTACATTAAGTTGCATGTGACCTAACTCTGGGTGTTACTGTACTGTGATTTGAAACGATCTGTATAAATAAAATTATGTACAACCCTGAAGTGAACCTGTTAATAATGAGGAGCAACATTAAACCTGGGGATTACTTCTAGATACAAGGCAAATTTTATATCTAATAGGTGTACCCAAACAAATGCCAAAAATATACTGATGCAATCGGATCAGAGATCCTCTCGTCTACTAAACTGTATGTCTACAATTGGCTACAATAAAACCATAGAGATCTAGCATCCTACAGTATTGTACATTATTTAGACATGTGAATAGTAATCTTGTGTTTATCTGTGGATCGCATGTTGTTACGCAATGACACACTATCGTAAGCCTTGAATCCCTGTGGTTTTATCGCTATATATAAGCAATTGTAAAAATAAAATAAACACTATACAGTATATAATTATCCAGATCTGTCTGTCTGTATGGAACGCTTTTTGTGTACATCAACATTATAGTGAAAACCCCAACGTGAATGTACACAAAAAGCATTCCAGAGGGACAGACAGACAAACATAGGTAATTATATATAGTAATTATTGATAAGAATACAGTAACAAAAACATTAATGTACAAATTTTACAATCACATCTATCGTTATACTTATATACTGCATTTAACATGTGCTTTATGAGAGCATTTAAAAATCTGATCTTACTTCATGCAATTGAATAGATTGCAAGCATGGAATCCGTCATGACAAGTTTGCACAATTTGAACAATGAGTCTTTCATATCCGAGTGATTATGTTCGTGCATTCTAAAACTGCACTTACGAAAAAACGTTTCCTCACACTGAGCGCATTCGTTTCATCTGTCATCGCTGTGGCTTTTCTTGTGCACTTTCAAGCTCGACACACACGCAAATGTCATTCTACGATGACACACATTTGTAGAAAGCATACGCAATTTCAAATGTTTGAGAAACTCTTCTCCCAATGCTCTCGTTTCTAAGATTTGTCGTCTCCCATGTGAAGTCTTTTCTGGTGCGTCGTCAAGCTTTCGCGCCAAGAAAACCTTTTCCCACAAATAATACACAAGTATGGTTTTTCTCCAGTGTGAACTCTCTGGTGCCGCCTCATGTTTTCAATCAGAGAGAACGCCTTGCCACAAACAGAACACGAGAAAGGTTTCTCTCCTGTGTGTTTTCTTTCGTGCAGCCGCAACCTTTCGGAATAAAGAAACGTCTTGTCGCAAAACTGACAATGGTGAAGTTTTTCTCCTGTGTGGATTCGCCGATGATTCCTCAGATTGGACGACTGAGTGAATCTCTTTTCGCAGTAACTACATTTGTAAGGCTTCTCTTTGTTATGAGTGCGCTCGTGTCTTTTTAAGCCCGATAGCGTCAAGCACGTCTTTTCACACTGGGAGCATTTCAAAGATTGATCCAGTTCAGCGTCGTTTTGCAAATTGGCGTCTCTAGACTTAGTCAACGATGCTTCACTTTGGGAATTTATGTTTTTTTTACCAGTTATACGATTTTTATTATGCATTTTCTCTGTGGAAGAAGAAAAATTGCAAGATTGTTGGGGTGTCTCCCGAGTGGTTGGATTCAAAGCCGAATCGCACGACCGATCCGATCCATCGCAAGAGGACGCATCTGAATCGTCCAAAATTGCCTTCCACTCTTTGATTTTAATTGTACTTTGATTAAAAGAACCGTGACATTGCAAGTTGTCACCACTGTTGTGATTATTATTATCTGTTTTAGAGAACTCAATCCTGTGTTCCAACGAACTTACATCTCCGGCATCACCACTTTGTGAAATAGGAACGTCACACGTAGTATCGTCCGGATCTTTCGGCTCAACTTTTATTGCGATTTTCGCTGAATCGTATGTTTCGGTAGGTCGAATACCGACCGATTCTGGGATATCGCTCAAAATCGTATTATCTTTGGTCGCAGGTTCTTCGAATGTGGTTCTGCAAAATTCAGAAGCTGCGTAGAATGTCGTGAACTCGTCGTCAATCTCTTCTTTAACAGCCGATACAGTGTCACCTTCACCGATCGCCTGTCCGGATGACTGATGATCAACACCGTTCCGAATCATAGCAGGTTTACGCCTTACGTCGGGTCTACGGATCGGATCTTGGTGACCAGAATAGTTCATCGTGATCATAAGATGATTGGTATACATTCCGATTTTCCATTCGGATCCAAAGCGGGTTAGCTGAGGAACGATGTCAACCGTGCCCGCAATCAACGATTCCACCGCACACTTCAAATCTCTAATAATCGTGTCCTTAATGTTGGCTTGAGGAGAAGCAGAAAAAGGACCCGGGATAACATCCTGCCTACGTACACGGTGAACTGCCATTGTTATATCTGAAATTAAAAAACGAACCCAAATTGCTTCAGTTTTACTTGTTTCTATAGCATTTTAAGAATAGTAGTTACGTTTTGCTCTTGTTGCAAATTAGGTTCACACCTTCACCAAAAAAAAAAGCAATTGTCAAAATGTGAATCGTGATCTCTTTTTGACACTTGCTAATAAAATATGAAAAGTTTTCTAATACAGTAGGCCTACTATCATGCTTACATTAACTACACGATTTTTTACTATTGTGTACATAATTGACAAACTGCCGCAAAGTGGATACTTACCAGAACGTTCGTTAAACCTCATATAATGAATGGAACCGTTTTTCATAAAACAATACCCTTGTTTTGTTAGTAATATCAAACGGCAGCTGGTGCAGTCATCCTTTGATGTTTGATTTCTTAAAAGGATTCGATAGTATCGATTGATCGTATTCGATGTATATTGTAATATGCATCACAACTACGGAAGCCGTCATCTATTGTACAACATTAAAACAAGTATATTAAGAATAGCTATATGCGGATGCCCGTCAACAATGACGGAAGAAATTAGATCATGTTGCCTGACAACATGACGTCATTCTGGTGTATTATATTGAGAGTAATAATTGAGTGGCACCTGCATTTGCAAAACAAATTCTGATTTTGGTGTGACAGACATAAACATACAAACAAACATACAGATCAAGCAAATTATATTGTTAGATGTTTTTTAAGCATACCCTTTATATAGTCTGCTGTCATACATATACAGATAGTTATACTGTATGTACATACATACATAATGAAAAATCCTACATTTTTTGATTTATACAAATTTTGACTTATGCTAAGTTCTCTATTTATGCGACATTCCAGTTTTATTAAAATGTCGCCAGGAGTTACCGCTACATTTGACACACGTTCCGGACCATTATGAGTTCTCACAGAGATGAAGATAAAGGCGTTCCTGACCATGATGCATTCTCACAGAAATAAAGATAGATAGAGGGAGGTGAAGACTTGGGCTATTCTTATTAAGAATGAGAGTTTTGAGTGAGTCCATTGTTTAGTTCTCCAAATTTATATATAAATAATTTATATTGTATACTGTAATAAATGAATGCATATTATAATAAATAAATATATTCGATTTTTTTTTTACATTGGATTTAGCCGTTCACTTTTATGAACCTAGTAAACGTAGTAGTAAACGTCTTATCGCAAAGAAAACACAAGCAAGGTTTCACTCCCGTGTGATTTCTTTGGTGCATCTGCAAGTTTGCAGACTGGAAAAAAGGTCATGTCGCAAAGGGAACGCGAGTAAAGTTTTTCTCCAGTGTGGATTTGCATGAGATCTTCCAAACACCAATGAGGTTTTTCTCCAGTGTGAATCTTCAAATGCCTTTTCAGCAATGGCGTTGGTGGAAATTTTCGCAAGATCGTGCCCATTACACTACATATCTAATATAAATACAGGGTGGTTCAAAAAGTCCCTGAACAGTCATTTCTCTGACTTCAGTCAGAAACCAAACAAGTTCATGATTGATTAGACAATAGTGTCTTGAGCTTTAAGTACTCAAATTCACTATTAGCACCAATTTCCATTCAAAACTGCTTTTACCCCCTTTAATGATCGAAATTATCATCATATTTATTTATTTTAATATTTAATGCTGTAATTTCATTCTTGATTCACTTCATTGTTAACATTTGAGACTTCTCAAAATAACTTGGTTCTAAACATCTAATTTTAACTGGGTTTTCCATTCTTTGTTCTATCAGCACTTGGAATGGATGTTTTGCAATCTTGTGCTGTAAAACAAAATATAATAGTTGACTATTTACTAAGAGGTAATAGATTCGATTAGAAACCAACAAGTCAACTAAATAAGTATCCTTTTAGTAATAAGATTTTTATATAATCTTTGATTGGTATCCTTGAAACGGTGAGCTTAAATTTATTAATTAATTAAAAAGATAGACTTATTTAATGTAGAATATTTAGTACAATGCTGACCATTATCTAAATATTTTTATCACCCTCCAGACTTTTCAGGTAGTCTTTTAAAAATGAACTAAACATTAGTTTTCTAGTAGAATTGTTGATGTTTAATTGAGGAGTTGGGTAGAAAAACGGCCTAAATGTCATTATTCTTTAAAATGCATATATTGGATCGTTTTAGACCTGTCTATAGCATACATAAAAACATTGTGTTGAATATAATTTGCACTTTTTGGAGCAAGAATGTAGAACGCGACTATTCTAAAAATTTGGTGAACTTTGGTTTTAGGTTGGTGGGCAGAGTTTAGGTAAAATATCGTTGGTACTTTGGCCCAGTCTGATGTTGCTATTTGCTTGTACTGTGGGTTTATTGTGTAGGTTAGGTTAGGAAAAACGAAGAAACATATTAAACGTATGATATTGTTTTGATTTCCTAACCTAACCTGCACATTAAACCCATAATTAAGCAAATAGCAACATCAGATTGAGCCTGGCTATAACCGGAAAAGTACCATATCGTTAACATAAATGGAATATTTTAATGCTGTTGTTGTGTTTATCTAACCTAACCTAGTGCTATGGATGTAGATACCAGGTTAGGTAAGTTTAAAAATACAACAACATTAAAATATTCTCATTTATGTCAACGATATTTTACCAAAACTCCGCCCACCAACCAAAGACCAAAGTTTACCCTGAATTTTTTGTGATTTCTTTCTTTTTGTCTCTTCACTTCCTGGTTGTTTCACTAGCTTGCTTTACTTCCAAAACAATGTAATAGTGAATACATTTATAAATTACAGTAGGTTATTTGAGCTGGTTAACTTAAAAATATCCCCATTGTTTATTTGCAGTTATTAACACACACCATATTTATTTCAGATGTTGTTCTCATTTATCATCCTCAAATCGAAACATTTCAAGGTTTGTTCGAATAGTGGACATTTATTATTTCGAGGTAAGTATTGATATACAGTGTTTGCATAGAAAATAACAAATTCTTTCATTTGAAATGGTGTTTTCCAGCTTGTCCATCATCCAACCAATTGATGGATCTAATGTACATAGAAATGGAAAGGTGGTTTGTCAATGACTCAAATTTCCCGAACTTTTCATTGGCTGGAAAATTGTTCTTTCACTTCCACGGCGCAATGAGTACTCTGTTTGAAACGGATCGTGTAACTAATCAATGCATAGTTGCTATAGAAAATACTGTATCTCATCTGGTTTTGTTTTGCATAGTCCCTACATATTTTTATTCCAAAAAGCACAATTCGAGGATAGAATTGTTGATGTTTAATTGAGGGAGTTGGATGAAAAAACGGCCTAAATGTCATTATTCCTTAAAATGCATATATTGAATTGTTTTGGACCAGTCTATAGCGTAAAGACATTGGGTTGCCTATAATTTGCACTGTCGGGGTTTTTTGGAGCAAGAATCTGGAACGCGACTATTGTAAATGTGAATTTTTTTGTTTTGTGATTTCTTTCTTTTTGTCGCTTTGCTTCCTGGTTGTTTCACTCGCTCGTTTCAGTTCCAAAACAATGGAAAAGATTCTGATCTTTGAATAAGCGGCGGCATAAATGCATTTAATAAATTAGCATGATATTTGGAATAACGGCATTTCTAAATTAGCCTGTCAACTAAAGCGGACAGATTTTTTTGTAAAACCTGTTAATATTCCTTCTATAAATATACAGTTGACAAACAATTTTTATTTTAATCTTAAATTTGAAAATGGCAGAATTTTGTTTTTCTATTTTACTCAAAACTACATCGAGTTACGTCGTTATTCCACACCACTCCTTAATTTGTATTATTGCTAAAAAAAATTTCAATTTAAGTTAAAATGAACTTTCAGCCAGCAGTGTCATAACAAGGTCCTATAGACAGAAGTAGATTGGACAACAAAAAATATATTTTTATGCCTCAAATCAAATGTTGAAAGTGTAAGAAACATTTTATCCTCGAATTGTACTTTTTGGAATAAAAGTATGTAGGATCTATACAATTCAAAATTTGACAACGCTGCTGCCACGAATGTCAAATTTTAATGTCTATCTAATTAATAGGCTACTACATAATGTAATAGTATACTACATAAATGATACTCTTTAGTAAAAGTTTTGTATACATTGACTTGAGTTTTCTTGTATAACAGTAATTTGTATTTGTTTTTAATATTGTGTTGTTTGGAATTTTTTTTGTGATATATGAAATTAAAAATATGAAATAAACTTCTTTGTTTTTGTTAATTTAAAATAAACTTTTTTATCTAAAATTGCTATAATAAAACCATAAAGATACATCGTCTACAGTATTGCAATGTTACATTACTTAGAAGTGTAAACAGTAATCGTGATAAGTGATACAATATTGTAAGCCTTGGATCCATGTGGTTCAATTGCTGTAACCAATCGTAAAATAAAATAACTGTACACAGAATGGTATCTAAAATTCAATGCACAATAATTCAGAAGGGGAATAACTTTCACCAATGAACCCATGTAAAGGTGCAAGTGTTTGGTGCTATAGTTTTTCATCAGAGTGATTACGCTGGTGCCTCGCCTCAAAAGTCTTATTCACTATTCCATCAAACCTTTCGAAGAATTTCAAACCCACCCCTTTGAAAGCTTTCGTCACATCTAATCGCTGTAGCTTTTATGCTCTCATTTCTAAGGTTTCTCTCCTGTGTGAAATTTTTTCTGGTGCGTTGTCAAGCTTTCGCGCCAAGAAAACTTTTTCCCACAAACGGAACACAAGTAAGGTTTTTCTCCCGTGTGAACTCTTTGGTGCCGCCTCATGTTTTCGACCAGAGAGAATGCCTTGTTGCAGACGGAACACGAAAAAGGTTTCTCTCCCGTGTGGATTCTTCCATGCAGCCGTAACTTTTCGGAATAAAGAAACGTCTTGTTGCAAATGTCACACTGGTAAGGTTTTTCTCCAGTGTGCATTCGCCAATGCTTTCTCAAATTGGCCGACTGAGTAAATGCCTTATCGCAGTAGGTACACTTGTAAGGTTTTTCTCCGGTATGAACGCGCTCGTGTATTTTTAACCTCGACGATGTCAAGAACGTCATATCACAATGAAAACATTTCAAAGATTTATCAACGTTTTTTGGCAAAGTGCCATCTGTAGACTTAGTCAACGATGTTTTACTTTGCGAATTTGTGCGTTTTTTGCTGGTTATGCAATTTCCTGGCAAAAGCGCCGTTTCTGCGGAAGAAGTGCAGGATTGTGCAGGCGACACCCGAGTAATTGGACGTGAAGTTGAATCGCACGACCAATCCGATCCATCCGTTATCACTTTATCAAAAGAGGAAGTGTCTGTATCATCCAAAATTGCCTTCCATTCTTTGATTTTAATTGTTCTTTGATTAAAAGAATCGTGACATTGCAAGCTGTCACCACTGGCATGATTTTGATTTCCTGCAACACGATCAACATCGTCCGTTTTAGAAAAGTCAATCTGGCGTTCCAACAAACTTGGATCATCGGTAACATTAGTTTGTGAAACAGGGACGTCACATGTAGATTCGTCCAGGTCTTCTGGCTCAACTTTTATTGTTACTCTCGAATCACATGTTTCCGAAGGCTGAATACTGGCTGATTCTGGAATATCACTCAAAATCATAGTAGTTGCGTCCGTACCATCTTTGATCACAGGTAACTCAAATCTGGTCCTGCCAAATTCAGCAGCCGAATGCAAATTTGTGAACTCGTCGTCAATCTCCACTTTTACAGCTGACATCATGTTGACTTCACTTGTCGCCTGTCCGGATGATTCGTGACCAACAGCATTGTGAACGGAAGTGGGTTTGAGCTTTACATTGGGCCTGCCGATCAGATCTTGATGACCAGAATAGTTCATCGTGATCATAAGATGATCTGTATACATCCCGATTTTCCATACGGTTCCAAAGTCGGTCAGCTGAGGGACGATTTTAACCGTACCAGCAATCAATGATTTTGCCGCACACTTCAAATCTCTAATAATCGTGGCCTTAATGTTCATTTCAAGAGCAGCGGAACAAGGATCTGGAAAGGTATCCGGCCCATGCACTTGGTGAACTGCCATAGCTATATGGGAAACACAAAAAAATGAACAATTCAGTTGGGTGAAAGAAGAAAAAAACGGTGTAAAAGCACTTACGCCGTTATTCCTTAAAATGCATAAACTGAATCGTTTCATACCAGTCCTTAACATAAAACATATGAAATGTGCACTTTTTGGACTTTTTGGAACAAGAATATAGAACGTAACTATTGTAAATCTGAAATAATTTGTGAAATCTTTCTTTTTGTCACTTCACTTCCTGGTTGTTTCACTCGCTCGCTTCCCTTCCAAAACGATGAAAATGATACTTATATTTGAAAAAACACGACTTAAACTGAATTCATAGCTTAGCACAATATTTGGAATAGCGGAGTAATTGCATTTTTTGAATTAGCCCGTAACTTGAAGCCTGTCAACTAAAGTTAAAACCTGTTCATTTTGCTTCTATAAATTACACAAGCTGACATGAATTTATTTTAATCTAAAAATTTGAAGGTGCCAGAAGTTTTTTTTTTTGTGTCCTTTTATATCAAAACTACATTATTGGAGTTACGCCGTTATTCCACCCAACTCCTCAATTACTTTACTACTGTTTCCGGTATTGTGTTTCTAATAACTGTTATAACTGTATTGTGTTTATATCTGTGTCGTTGTGTGATGGGTGACGTTCTTTGTTGTTAGTAACTGGTTGCTAAGCAATCACAACAAAAACTTTCCCCGTCATTGTTGATGGGCTATTAGCTATAGTACTTTTCTATAGTGTAGTATTTCATATAGAAATAGTGCAGTACAATTTGTTTCAGTTCTTCGCCAAAAAAAGCAAAAATTATCAAACTATGAAGCATAGCCTCTTTCTGTGACTTGTAAACTCTCCACTGTAAATTGTTTGCATTATTGTTTACTACTGAGTGCGTAATTGACAAACCGCCGTATAAGCGAATACTCACTGTAACATTCATTAAATCTCATATGATGAAAACTGACAACGTTTTTGATAAAAATATACGCTTATTTTCGTGATAACCCACGAACTCGACTGTAGTCTTCGCCATCCATCATTGATTCTAAAAAAAAATAATATCGCAATTCATCGACTCGATAGTATCGATTAATCGTATTCGATGTATAGTCACAACTACGGAGGCCGTATTCCATTTATCATAGCTACGTTTACTTTGGACGCTTTTTCGCTAAAAACGTCCAAATATAGTGGATAAAACCAATTTATAGGTTTTATGTAAATTAAGAAACTTATCGAAACTATCTTGGAACGTTTATGAGCGTTTTTAGCGGGAAAGCGTCCAAAGTGAACTTAACCCATATAAGACGGAATGAAAAAAATATATTTTTCAAGAATTTATAAAATTTTATAAATATTCAGTATTACCCCATAGAACAGCAATCATTAAATTTTAATAAGCATATACCAAGTCCATGGTGTCCAGGAAGTCTTCACTCAATGCTCTGATTTCTAAGGTTTTTTTCCAATGTGAACATTTTTCTGGTGCCTCCAAAAGTTTTCATAACTAGGAAAGGTCTTGTCACACAAAGAACAAAGTAAGGTTTCTCTCCTGTGTGACTTCTCTGGTGCACTTCCAACTGTGCAGAAGTAGAAAACGTTTTGTCACAAAGGGAACACGAGCAAGGTTTTTCTCCTGTGTGAATTCTTTGATGCATCTGCAAAGTTGCATTAAGGGTAAAGCTTTTGTCTAAAAAGAACACGAGTAAGGTTTTTCTCCAGTGTGAATTTTCTGGTGTACCCGCAAGTTTCGAGATCAAGAAAAAATTTAAATGTCTGTCATAAAAACAACATTTTTCCATAACAATACTACCCACCCATATGTGTCATTCAATAATGTATCATTTCAATTTAACTTTTTTTTTCATTTAATTCAATTATTTTGATGTTAAGCGTTTTATCGAGGCCACTTTTTATTCCCCCCCCCCCTAGAAAAAATTACTTTTTCTCTGAATGGATGATTTATCCAGTCTTAAAATATTGCATTTGCATTAGTCAGTTCAGTGACCAAATTTTATTGTTTTGAAGGTGGATTTAAAACATACAGGGTATACACGATGAACTCAAAGCATTGCAGTTTGAAAGTAAACAAACTGCTGCATTAAAAATGTGAAAAAGTAGGTTTCATCGTTATTTATTGGATCCAACTGGATCAAAACTTGTAAACCCATACCAGATTTTAGAAACGTATATAAACAACCACAATGTCAGTAGTACTCAACGTAACACCAAGTTTTTTCCAAAGTATTTTGCCTTTACGTAACGTTTCAAAAAATAGACAAATATACAAAAACTGACACATATTTTGGTTTAGTCACTCACAAAGTCACTCACTCACAAGTGAAGCTAATATAAAGTCTATGAAAACTCCAAACGCATCGCTTTCATATTTAAGCAAATGCCATTCAACAACCAGTGCATTTGACGGGGTCTTCTCCAGTGTGAATGTCGCACGTTACATTTTAAGTTTCTGCTTACGTAAAAAATTTCTCACAATATTTGAAGGTTTCTCTCTCGTGTGAATTTTCTGGTGAATCTGCAATGCTCTGGAATGGGAAAAGGACTTGTCGCAAAGGGAACACGAGTAAGGTCTTTCTCCAGTGTGTGATCGCACGTGCACTGTCAAGTACCCTTTCTGCCTGAAACTCTTCTCACAATGCTCACACTTGTAAGGTTTCTCTCCAGTGTGAATCCTCTGGTGTACCAGCAAGTTTCCGGACCAAGAAAACGTTTTGTCACAAAGAGAGCACGAGTATGGTTTATCTCCGCTGTGCACTCGCAAATGCAAAGTCAAGTGCGCTTTCTGTGTGAAAGTCTTTGCACAATACTCGCATTGGAAAGGTTTCTCTCCTGTGTGAATTCTCTGGTGCACCCGCAAGTTTTGAGATGCAGAAAATGTCTTGTCGCAAAGGGAACACGAGTACGGTTTTTCTCCCTTGTGCACTCGCAAATGCAATTTCAAATCCAATGCCCGTGCAAATTCCTTTTTGCAATAGTCACATCTGTGAGACTTTTTTCCAGTATGAATACACTCGTATTCGGTTGATTTCGATGTTTTAAATAACGTCTTACCACAATTGAAACTCGCAGATTTATCTTGTTGCGTGTTCTGTTGGCAAGTGACTTTTCTTACCATAGTAAAAGATGATTCACTTTGCGAACGAGTGTCTTGTTCACCAGTTATGAGATATCGATTATGCATTGTTTCACGGGAAGAATCGCAGAATTGTTCAGGTGATTCTTCGGCACTTCGACTTGAAGTTGAATCGCCTATCCTGTCCGATCCATTTATCGTCTCCTTCGCATCACTGAAAGAGAAAGTATGTGGATCGTCCAGAATTTCCTTCCATTCTTTGATTTCAAGTTTAACCTTATCCGTTTCATGAAACTCGATCTGGTGTTCCAACAAACGTGCAACTTCGGTAGCATCGGTTAGCGAACTACGGACGTCACACGTTGAGTCGTCCACATCTACAGGTTCTACTTTTATCTCAACTCTCGATGAATCAACTGGTTCGGAAGACTCACTACTGATCGATTCAGGAATATCGTTCACAATCGTAGCATCGGCGTCGTTGATCACAGGTTCTATGGAAGTAGTCATGAAAGATTCAGCAGCTGGATCCAATGTTGTGAACTCCTCGTCCATCTCCACTTTTACAGCTGATAGCATGTTGACTTGGTCCATGGTGTCTCCAAATAATTGAAAATCAACACCATCCCGAATCAAAGCAGATTTAGCATCTATGCTGGGAATGCTAATCAAATCTTGATGACTGGAATAGTTCATCGTGATGATGAGATGATCTGCGTACATTCCGATTTTCCACACGCTTCCAACGTCTGTTAGCTGAGGAATGATCTTAACCGTACCCGCAATCAATGATTCTGTTGCACACTGCAAATGTCTAATAATTGTGGCCTTAATGTCCATTTCGATAGCAACGGCAGAAAAAGGAACTGGGGTAGCATCCTGCCTATGTACTTGTTGAACGGCCATTAGTGTTATATCTGTAACAAAAATTAAACAAATTAATTTAAGTTTGGTGTTTTTAATACCTTATAACAGAGGTTGTCAAACATTTTTGTCGGGGGATCCCTTAATACTCTTATAAAATTTTGAGGAACCCCTCCTAAAAGATGTTTTTGATTTTTTGGGCTAAGGTACTGTAGATTATATATATCGACATTTTCACTAAGTTAGAAAGTCAAGCAAAACATTTTGACTTATAATAAGGCTTATAATATAGGAAGAACAGTAGGGATTCGCTCGTACGGCGAATTATGTTCCACCAGGACTTTTAATAAGAGACCCCTGCCCGAAAACAATAAATTGTCAAAATGTTTTTCAAAACTTGAGTGAATCGCAAAGAAAACTCTCTGTAAATAGCTTTCATTTACCACGGCGTGAGTAATTGATAAACCGCCGTCGTATTACCGGAATACCAAAAAGCGGTTACTTATCATAAAAGTTGGAAAACGTTTTTGATGAAACTTGTTTTTGTAACAAATTCTACTGTAGTTTTCGACAACCATCATAATTTTGAAAAAAAAAATCGCAATCCATCGACCCGATAGTATCGATTAATTGCATTCGGTGTATAGAGTAAACACAACTACGGAGTCCGTACCCCATTCTAAATTTTATAACAAGACGGCATTGTAAAAACAAATTATTTATGAATGTTTAAACAAATAAACTTTAGTTTAGTTAGTTTATTTGGAGAAAAAAAAGGATTAATAACATGATGGTTTGAAAGCAACAAACAGATTTGCATATCAAAACGTACTTTGGTTTAATTAGTTTTATTTGAAATAATTAACATGAATTAGAATGATTCAAATCAACTCGTTTTATGCTAATTTTAACAGATGGACATTTCAAAGTCATTGGCATTTAAAAT
This sequence comes from Cryptops parisi, assembly GCA_034695005.1. NCBI lineage: Eukaryota > Metazoa > Arthropoda > Chilopoda > Scolopendromorpha > Cryptopidae > Cryptops > Cryptops parisi. The sequence continues at coordinate 14,764 of JAQIWH010004981.1, forward strand.
ATACACATAGAGTTAAAAAAACTACCAAGTGCTGTCCCCTAACCTTATCAAGAAAGAATCACTAAAAATCCTACAAATACTATTCGTGCATGCAAAAAAATGGCATACCACAACAAACGAACTTGTGGTTCGTCCCAAATGTGGATTGGCAAGTGCGATACCATATTCACAATCTTCTAGAAAGACTTCTCGTTAAAGTGCATAGTTTCTGACATTTTTCTCCTGTGGTGCGAGTTTTCTGGTATTGCTGCAAGCTTGCAAGCCAAGAAACACTCTTGTCGCAAGACCAAGAGTGAGGTTTCTCACCAGTGTGAATTCTCTGGTGTTAATGCAAGGATGCATTCTGAGCAAAGATCTTGTCGCAGAGGGAACATGGGAGAGGGTTTTCTCCCGTGTTGGTTAGCAAATGATATTTCAAGTTTGCAAAGTGCTAGAAATTTTTTTGCAATGGTGGCATTTGTAAGGTTTCTCTCCCTTGTGAATTTTCTTGTGTTTCCGCAAGCTGGATGAGAATGATTCAAAAAAGGTCTTGTTACAAAGAGAACAAGTAGTAAGGTGGGTTTGCATGTGACATTTCAATCTTCCACTATTCGAGTGTCTTCTCACAATGCTCGCATTTTTAAGATTTTTCTCCTGTGTGAATTCTCTTATGCACAAGTTTCCTGACAAAGCAAATGTCTTATTGCAAACAGAGCACGAGTAAGGTCTATCTCCTATTTTGAAAAATCCTTCCTTAGTGGGCGCCTACATCATGAATACAATTATATTCATGACGTAGGCACCTGTTAAGGAAGAATTTTTCAACATAACCCTAAGGTGGTAAAAATGAGGGGGGGGGGTAAACTTTTTGAAGAGTAGCTAT
>JAQIWH010004982.1:0-15621 GCA_034695005.1 Cryptops parisi
TTAAGTACATTTATTGAGCCGTACTTGGTACTTGTATTTTAAAGTACTTTAAAGTACCTATTCAGAAAGTACTTGTATGTACTTGTACTTAAGTACGTACTTACGGAAACCCTGATAATAAATACAAATGGGGTTGATGACTTTGGGACACCTCATATTTACATTTTTATTGTGCACATGATGATTCTTCAAAAGAATAATGTAAATTAAATTAAAAATATTTAATACAGAATGTTATTGCTTAAATCAAGCATGTGAATGGAATCTTTTACGTGATTATTCTTGAAATAGTTACAGATACAGTGACAGAATAAGCCATGGTTGTTCTTTTGTTTTGTTTTCTAAACGTTGTCTTCAACAAACTTGCTTACAAGTAAAAATATTTATTTTCAAGTATTTTGTTTTATTTTCAATATGTGTCCGAACATTTGAGTTTAGGTTGACCACTTAGTTAAAGCTGATAATTTGTGTTTTTTATCTTAAAAAGAAAACTTGTCAACAACCATTCATACACACACACCAAAAACAGGTTCATAAGACTCTTGGCACTAACTTTCACGACTATGGTTCGAAAACTTTTGCCCAACTTTAAACAACACTGCCAACCTCTTGAACACACTTTTCCTAAATATTTATACGAGTTGTGATTTACAAGGCATTTTGGATGGAAAACCTCCCTTTGCCTTCAGACGTAGAGGTTATAATTCAGCAGTTGTTTGTTAAGCCTTTTGCTTGTGAAGCGAGCGTTGTGGGTTCGAAAATTGGACGAGATGCGGCAAAGTTTGTGTGTGTGTGTTGTGTCTAACAGTGTGCATTGGTAAATATGAAAAAAAAATGGAGTCTCCTTTTCTGGCGTAATAATTCTTATCTCAGCAACGCAGTTGAGTAATTGCCAAGGAAATCGAGCAATTTGTATGCGTTTTATGCTGGAGACGGCGTAAACAAAGTGAGCGAGCCAACCCATTCATTACGTCTTTGTCAATAAAGTCGAGGCACCAGCGTCGATGGCTTCGTCGTGTGAAGTGTTACTGATCTCTTCGCCTAGTAATCATAATAATATACGACAAAGGTTGGTTTTTATCTTTTACGTGAATTATTTACATATTTATATATCTTATATGTATAAGTAAATATGTATGTAGATATATTTGGCATAACATGTGCGAAGCCATCGTCGTCTCACAAACTTTATGACACAATACTCCCTCCGACGATTTTCTTTTCTGTTTTTTTTTTCTTAAATAAATTGCGCTGTCGTGTAGCTTGTTTGCATGCTTTTTCCAGGGATATCGATTCCTGGATAAAAATGGAAATTGCGGTGGGATTTGGGATAAACGTAATACGTTGATAAGTGGTCTGATGGTTTCGTATTCCTGGGTTTGACGTTTCTCGAATAGTAAAAGTTAGTAAAGAAACAAAATTTATTGCAAAACGCTCGGCGAGATTGATGTAATATGTCTAGCCCTACACATAAAGGCAGACCCAAAGTTTTTGCATATGTTTAAAAATGTGAATATCTTCTAAACGGTTTGGACTACAAATTGGAAAGAAAAAACAACTGAAAGAAAGTTTATTTTATACTCTTTCTAAAAATGTATGGGGTTAGGATCCTACATTCATTTGAAGCTAAGTAGTGACCGTTTTAAAACAAAATAACATTAAAAAATAGTTGCCAAAAAGCTTGTCAATACTAACTTATGCGAAAACCATCCTCAGCAGCTGGCTTCAAGCATGCTTCAAAAGTAATGCAGAAAGAAGAAAGTCGCGTTTTGACAACTTTTTTCGAGTTATGTTTTATTTTAAACTATCATCACCCATATCCAAATGAAACGTAAACTATACATTTTTAGAAAGAATATAAAATGAACTTTTGCTCAGTTATTTTTTCAAATCTGTAGTCCAAACCGTTCAAGATATATTCACATTTTAAATAGGTGCAAAAACGTTTGGGCCAACCGGTATACATATAAATATATAGTATATAGATATACATCGTGATAGATATATATACATAGATATACATAAATATATACATAGGCTACATATATACATAGATATACATATACGTAGATATACAGCGTGTTCCTAAAAGGATTAGTCAGATTTTAAGTACAGATGTTATTGTTTATTGAACATTTGACAATCCATCAATACAGCAAAACTCCGTATAAACATGGGTCTGAACATGCATACTCATTTGCATAACTACAACAATTATGAGGCTGTTATCCCATGCAATAACGTGACGTCACTCTGTTATTTCATTCTCATATTTATAATATAAGGACTATTTGCGTTGTTTTGAAGCGTAGAATCTGTGGTTAAAGTTTCAATAGACTTTCTACGAACACCCTGCATAATGTTCATACCTAGTTGTCACGCATAACGTTTACGAAATTTTAACATATGTACGATTTTACTGACATGGTCTGTTATGTGGAACAGACCATGTCAGTAAAATCGTATATTGGACCTATGAAAATGACATTTGCTTTCTAAACCCAGATCGTTCGACTTTTCAATTGGCGTTTGGCTTTTTTCCTCCATTGGAATCATATATATGTATAACTATATATATGTAACTATATATATAAAATTTATGTAATCCTTTTTTTTTCTGTTCGTTTGTACAGAATTTTTCCTTTTTTTTCCATTCATTTCTTATACGATTTCGATATCGTGCGCACAGGTGTTGCTGATTGCCCCTCGCGACCGAGTTCGATCTTGTCGTTAATACTTTGGAGGTCTTTTGTTCTCGTATTTTTTTTTATTCGTCGTCTATGAAATTTCTGTTTCAATGTAATGGGGCACATACACCCCCACCCCCTCTATTTTACCTCTTTTTTTTCTTACAAAAAAAAAAAATTGGAAAATTTCCTTATTGGCCCGTCTTTGCACGAGTCATTGCAATAAGCAGTTCCACCTCCATTTTTATTCTTATACTTTTTACTTTTTTCTTTGTTCGTTTCCGTTTCTTGTTCTTCTCCCAAGACCCATCGCAATGCGTTGGCGTCGATGAAATATTACTCATGAATTTAAAATGACGAACGACTAGATTTAACGCCATATGCGCAGCAGCAGCAGCGGTCGAAATAGCTTGAAGGCATTTCGGAAAATAGAAAAGAAATATATACAGCGACGATGGAATGAGAAGAACAGAGAAGGTGGGGGTATAAGTATAAAAGGGGAGGAGAAAATGAATAAAAGAGAGAAGGTATAAGAGAGATAAAAAGAGTAGCTTTTTTTTTAAGGAAAAGAATGCGCTCGAGGTTGATTTTTTTTGGGTACAAATTATTACTACGTATATATTTTTTTCAGGGGGTTCTTTGTTTTTTATGATAAAAAGATGGGGTGTTTTGAAAATGCCTGAGATACTTTACATCGTCAACGTGGGGTAATGTTTTGGGGGAATTTATTGAATTTTAGTGTATTATATTTTGTTTAAAGATTTTTATCTTTTTCTTATTTAAATTTGTTGATATATGTACCGTATGTTTTTCATATAATAATCACGGTATAAGAAGAGTGTATAGAGAGTTTGGGAGTCACGTAGCCGAAAGATAATAAACAGTTGGCTATTTTCACACCAGGCAGTGTTTTGTGCTGTAATCTTGTAGAGCCCAATCGGATGCAACATTTAACAAATGAAAAGCGTGCGATAAGATAAACAGCGCATAGTACAGAATATTTGATTGGTGCGTTCTTCAGCATACCGGGAATCCCTCTACTGGGTGATACTGATAACTTTTAAGCTGGGAATTGAACGTATACTGCCATACAAAGTCGTTTATGGGAATATACTGTACTTGTAAATGACAAGTCAAAAATGGCTGGAAATTTTATTTTATTTTATTATGCTATTCATTGTTTTAACTCATGTTGCTTGGCAACATTTGCTACAGTTATTTATTTATTTTAATTCATATTGCTGAATTAAAACAGTAAATAATAAAACCGATGTATCGATATCGGTATTTTCACACACTGTCCATTGCTGGTGAGGAGGAGGGCTCTGGTCTTTTATTTGGTTCTGGTCTTAGAATTCCGCGTTATCCGAATTTTCCTTTATCCGATATAGCCTTGTCCCCATCACATTTGGATAATCGAATTTGTAGTGTATCTTCATATTGGATTTACACAACTCACCGATCCATATACTGTATGTATACCCCGAATAAAGTATATGGTATTAATTATATTCATATACACTCGTATTACTACAAAAATTAATTACAATTTCAGTTTCTATTGCATCTTTTCATTTTGTCGACGTTTATTCTTCATTATGGGAAAAGAGAAACTTGAATATAGTTTTTGGCTTGTTTTAACTCTTGTTTCTAAGCAAAAAAAATAAATTTTTGTTTCGTTTTTTTCTTCTTTCTTTTCGGTCATTTAAGTTCGCAGTTGGATTTTTTAATACCAATCTGGGGAGATCTTTTTGCTTTTAAAAACCAGCCTTCCATTTTGACGCTAGTGCGCATTAGCTGGTGGCATGAAATGTAGAGAACGTGTAATATTCATGACGAGGTGCTCCAGATGAAATAAAGATGTCTGTTTTTACGGGCACGAGGAGTAGAAACGTAAGAGAGTAACACCTTTAGTAAGAATAGTATTTCCACACACACACACTCACAAGAGTAGGTTGTGTTTTTCTTCTTCTCTTTATGCTGTAAAAGTTTTCTCTTACGAATTTATTAACGTGAATATAACCTTTTTTGCTATGACAACTTGCATCACAAAACGTTGAACTCGGGCCACTCAGGTGCATAAATTTTACCCCATCCCCACTCTTTATGGATATTTTGTTACCATTCTGTCACACTATAAAAGTATACAGGGTGAATTAAACAAGGATTTTGTTTAGTAACATAAAAATTATTAACGTATTTACATTTTATTTATGTATTTCTATATTACAAGAAGGCAAGGTGTGGGGATAAGCTTAATTATTTTTTGACTTTCGGTTAGTACAGCATTGTTATATACAGGATTCCTCAAAAGACTATACGTACATGGGGTCATAATTTCCCGATACAGTAGAATCCGACTATTATGGTCACTTTGGGACCAGTACTTTTTGATAACAATAACCGGCTGATAAGATAACATAAAACATTTGATAAAAAATACATTAACCGGTGTTAGATACAGCAATGTTACAATGTATTAAAAATACATTAATAAGTAAATACATTAACCTATTATCAATTGCCTTACGTCATTTTTTGACGGGCATCATACAGCTGATATTACAAGAAAGCAAGATATTCATTTCTTGAGTTTTAGTTAGTACAGCAGTATTTATATACAGGATGTCCCTAAAGAGTATATGTAGATAGTTCATAGTTTTGTCGATATTAATATAAAGGAAAACCTAAGCGTTACTTTTTTTCCGAATGGAAAAAAAGTTTGGTTATTGGCTAGAATAAAACCACGTAACCAAACTTTGTGGTATTTGTGACCAACTTCGATTCATTTATTCGACCCGATTTTGCGGTAAGAAATTCTAATCTTCTCCAAGCAACTCATCACCCGTGCTACAGTACAGGGTTATTTACTAATCTTTTAAGAATGATCTCAAAAAATATACATTTATCAAAAATTGATAACTTTAAATGAAGACTTTTGGACAACTTTGTCGATAAAGTTTTTGTTAAGAGTGTCAAAATACTGTATTTCTTTTATGAATTATGTATATTATTTTTAGTTTCTGTGAAAGAATTAAGCAAAGAATTAATGTTGCTGTCTGACTTTCTTGGGGGCTGTAATTCATCCATTAACAACGTAGAACTCGAGACTAGTTCTTCCGTCTGTGGTGTTGATTTCGAAAGGCATTCATCTTGTGTTTGAAAGGAAGAACAATCGAAGACAGAGGGAAAAAAAAATTAGGAATGTAAGCGGTGTCGCGTTTGTCGCTCGATATAAGGGCTTTTCGTCTCATCTAGTATAGAGAGCTATATATATATATTATAAAGGGTGAGCCTTGTGTTGGCTTGTTGATCCTGGGTGGCTTTGTAGGAGACCCTTAAGACAAATGCGCCCTTAGCATCTTTCGTTATTTCTCTCTTTTTCTTTCTCTTTCGTTCTCTCATCGCCCGTCAAAACCATCGTCGCCCATTCGTCTCAATAAAAGGGAGGCGATTTATGACCGTCGCCCGTTAATATTTGTTATCATTATGCCATTGTTTTTCTCCCTTCTCACTTTCTTCTTCTTCTTCTTCCTTCCCATAATTCTCTCGGTTAAGTGCGAATTTTCTCGAAAAGTGTCGACGCCATCGAGGTGGTCATTAATCTATACCTACCATCGAAGACGACTAAAGCTCGCCCTGTCTTTATTGTAATCTTGGACAATGAGGACGAAGAGTAAGATGACGATGTTGATGATGGTGATGGTGGTGATAGTGATGGTGGTAATGATATTGGCGACTTGAGTTGAGGTCTTCAAATTCGGTTTTCTCGAAAACGCACAGCACATTGCTACAGCTTTTTCAGGTTTTTCAGCATAACAGTGCAAAAACCACAGCTGACTTACGAACTGGCAAATACCAACGCAAATACCATTAACAATAAGAGTCACCCAGCTATGTGTGTGTGTGTGTCACAAACACTTTTTGTTTACTCTTAGGCCTCACGTTGTTATGCTGATCTCCATGGGGGTTACTACAACAACGTAAGGGTAAACGAGAAAGATGGGAATAAAATAAGCTACCAAATCCAAAGTACATCAGAATGAGTCTAAAATTGGTCAGTTTACAAAACGAACTGTATGATGGTGTAAAGTTCCCTGTATTGTGTGATTAGTTTTGCAAAGTTGGTTGGTGACGTATTATAAACAATAGTGTTTTTCAAAATCTAGTAATCTGACACCCGCTAGTCCGATATAGGTCGGATTACAGAGACAGTAAAGTTTTTGTAATCCATATAAATATATACAGTATATAGTGAGCTGTTGCTGATTATATACTGTATATACTGCACTGTATTTATATGGTTAGATACGTTTCCATACCAACGAATATTGCGAAGCAACATCAGTGTAAACATAGTTAAATTCTCGACTCCCCGTGGTTACCATACCAACCACAGGATTTATTTCTATAGTTAAATATAAATATAAGCATAACCGGGAATTTATTGATAATTTAACAGTTATCAATAAATCTACTGTTAAATCATAATTACTCACCCCTCAATAGAATAAACAGGACATTTTTCTCTACTGTACATATGTCATTTAGTATTACATCAATGAGCGTATACTTCAAGTACTTCAAGAAGTTCTTCGAAGTTGCTCGATTAATTATCATGTAATGCTAATTAGTCAATGGCTATTGAGGTGATGGACGGGATGCTTCTTGGTCAGTGATTATTGAGTTAGCAACAATGCATTCTTATGTGTTGCTATAGAAACATTCTATGAGTGCAGCAATTATTTCCAATCATACTGTATAGAGATACTTGCTATAATAAGTTTTATTTTTAAGTATAAGTTGAAAATATCTACAAATAGGGTTTGGTAACCTCTAAAGTTATCAAACTCTAGTAGAGTGCACTACATACATGAGATATACTGTTATTGGTGTTTTTCTTTTGCTAGTGCAAAATCACTTTTGGCAACATTCGGACGCGCTTTGTGAAAACAGCGTCTACTACTACTCTGTAAAAAAAAAAGAAGTCGGATTTTATATCCGGAGGGTTATTTTTAAAGCAAATGGACTTGTAGGTGCTGTCCGAAAACATTTTGTTTTGACAACACGCAAGGAGACTTTAAGGTGTTGGATGACAACCGCCATTGCCGAGTCGATGACCCCCCTTTCGAACATGTCGCGTTTAATCTAAATATATTTCATACGCAAAACGCGAGTTTGCGGAGGTGAAGTGAAAAAAACAGAAGAGATAAAAAAAAAAGTGGTTTGTTTACGTTTCTTGTCTAGTTCGTTTCGTCGGGTGAAACATTAATGCAAAGCCGCCAACTCTAATGCATAAATAATTTCTTCATATGATTATTAATGAAGCACCCTCTTTTGTTTTGCTGCTTCCTCTTTAAAACGACGAGGCTGTTAAAGCGGAGAACGCGTCAACTTTTTGTATGGGTGAAAATATGCAAAGGTAATATTATCCAACCGGCAGTCTACGTTTATGTTTAGAACTTTTTCGTTTATTTGTGTTTGTTTGTTTGTTTGTTTGTTTTTTAAGGGTTTTTTTTTTGCGCATTTATACGTTTACGAATTACTGGTTTACTTGCATTCAGTTTGCGGGTGGTTTTTTGTTTTTAGCTATGCAATTAGAATTTTTTTTTAACTATGCAATTAGAATTTTTTTTCACAGAAAATTAGAAACGCAAAATAGCTAGTAGCCATTTCATCAAAATAGTTTGCCAACCTTAATGTCTTGTAGAAGAACTTAATTAATTTAAATTTTTTAACGTTTTAGTTTTAATCATGGTGGCTTTTAATTGTAAAAGCTAATTTATTTGTGTATTAACTCATAGCTACCAGTATGAGGGAGCCACATGTCTATAGTTTAGGTTAGTTAACACCAACAAAAATGTATTAATTTATTATTAATGCTTAAATAAGTTGATGTTGTTTTTAACTAATCTAAACTAGTATTCATACCCATATATACCAGTTCAGGTTAGTTAAAAAACAACACCACCACCAGCATGCCCCTCCCCTCCCTCCCTCCACCAATTTCGTTTATTAACTAATATCTTTACTTCAATGATGATAACGTGTTTCTTTTTATTTCCACAATTTGTTGTATGCCGTCATTTATTTCTGGGAAAACCGTTTCATTATGTAATCACTCATGCAACGCTGAGTGAATCAGCTATTTTATTTTGTTATCATTATTTGTATCTGTTTTAAAATATTTGTTTGTTAGATCAAATGGTTTTTTAATATCAAATTTAAATAATCATCCGTGCAACGCTGGGTAATTCAGTTAATTCATATATAATTTCTGAAGCTTTTTCATCCACATGATATCCCACGTGACAGCGAAGTTTATTTTGTATCTGAGACAAAGAGATAATCTGCTTTCCTCTGAGTGGTAAATTAATCAGTAACGGGTACCTTTACTAGTTTTATAATAATTTAACATTCACTGCTGTGTGTTTACGAGATAGTACGGTGCTACCATCTATGGGTGAAAATATTATCTATGGAGAAAGTAACGCCATCTAGCAAAGTAAAATACAAACTAAAGCTGACGCATAAGGACAGTAGCATTAATCGTCATTTGTTTTTTAATGAATTTCTTAAATTAATAATTTTTTTAATGAAAAAAAAAACAATACCAAAAAATTATGGTTAACGAGAAAAAAGAGCATATTATATTGTTTCAATGGTAGAAATAAAGTGTGTCATTTTTTTTTTCCAACGTGATTTAACGTCCGTTCGGGACTTCCATTTTGGAATTTGGGATGCACGAATGCATTTTCTATAAAAGAGTAAGATAACTTTAAGAAAAAAAGAAAGATTTGTTAAAAAAAATATAAGTAAAAAAGTCGGGTTTTTTGAATCTCGTGACAGCAAACGGGTGGATGAGCCAGTAGACGAAAAAAAAATAATCTTTCCTCACACCACGTGAGCTATGACATTCTTTTTTTTCCTTCTTCTTCTTTACGTTTTTTCTTTTCGCGAAAAATGCTAGAAAAGAGTGAGAAAGGTGACAGGAAATTTGACGCTCCATATCCGTTATACGGTGGCTCAATAATAACGGAAGTTTTGTCGTCGTCTCCCCCCCAACGGTTTTTGCGAAAAACGCCACCTCGTGGGGAGGAGGGAGGGAGGACGAAGCTTCCAACAGCGAACATCTGGCACCAAAAATGCTGCCTGCTTTTTCTTAGCACGGAAAAAGCTTAGTCGTAGCGGGTATACTGTACTAGATGGTGTCGACTTCGACAGGGGGACTGTGTTCACGCTTCACTGCACTCTTCACGCGTAATAAGAGAAGCCCAGTGCAGCTGCGAAGAAGCCAAAAGGGAGACACAAGGCAGGGGTTGGATATATATGTGTGTGTGTTAGTCCAGGCGATGAAAAGTAGAGGTTTCTGCTTGCTAGTGTTCACTATGTACTCTGCTTTTACCAGATTTTTCTTCTTTCTTTTACTTTTGGTTCCAAATGGCAGCAACGACGACATCGACGGCTTTAAGCTCAGTACGTAGTCGTATTTCGACTGAACGATTTTTTTTCGTCGTCGTCATCATCTTTTGTCTTCAAGGTTGTCGAGTGATGGTGAAGTTTCATTGGTCGCCGATAGATAGAGAGTTGAGTGATGGGTTTTTCATTTTTATTTTTTATTTTTGTGAAAAGTAATTCCCAATTGGATTCTCGTTTGCTTGCTGCTTTTCTACAAGTGTTACTTGTAGTAAAAAAAAAGTGATGGTTTAAGGACATTTATTTTTTGTTTGTATGGTTTCCGAATGTCGTTTATTTGTATGATTTTTTTTTTATTATACAGAATTGGACGATTTAGTTTTTAGTTGTTTTTTAAAGTGAATTTTACCTTGAAGTTATACTGTATGTGAAGTCGTAAATATTAAGAAATATGAATATTTATGATTTTATAAGTAGACATAATGTAGAATTGTTTCTGTTGCTTTATATCACTAACACGCGATTTTTGGTGTGACATGTGGCGCAATTTGTGGAACGTCAGCTTCTTGCCAACAAATTTTCATTAGTTGGGAGAGTAGCTGGCGTCACATTTGTCCACAATTTGTTCAACTTACCTACCAATAGCACCGAAAATCGAGTCAGGAGGCCTTAAGACTAAAGACCAAATGTCACGATCAGTCTTGTCTGTCCGACACTGTCAGATCAGTCATTTTTGACGTCATAATAGCATTCACCACGTGACCAGTCAGCTTCGTAATTGGTTGGTCGTGTATCCTGCGCTTTAACACCAGTATCTATGCAGCTTTGTCACGTGGGGTAATTACATGCTTACGTCAGAAAAATAACTTCCTGGCAAAAAATGACTGAGCGCGACATTTAAAGCTTCTAGAGCTCCATTGCCTTCGGCCAAGACTTACAAGTAAATTAACTATGACTTACTATGGATGATACAGTCACTACTATAAAGTCAGTTTACAATTTATACTATATAGTCAGTTTATAATTAGTCAGTCTAATCTAAACTATTTGGTCAGTCTATACTAGTATAGTCAGTCACCAGACTCTGAGACAAGAATTTTGAATACAACAATAAGTTCTTAAAAATACGAATAAACTAACTACAGTATGTGTTAGTCCAGAATTACAAATTTGGTAGCCTACTTGTGTTTTAAACACCAGCCACTGTCTTGGGAGTGGCATGGAGTTGTTGTTTTTAACAAACGTAAACTGGTGTTTATGGGTATAGACTATAGATTACCAGTTTTAGGTGAGTTAAAAAAAAACACTTCATGATTTATTATTAATTATAAAATTAAACCATTTTTTTACTAATCTAAATTGGTATATATACCAATAGACGCGAAGTGCTCCCACACCGGTGACTGGTACTTAACACACAAGTACCGAAAATTATTGTAAAGTTCTAAATTTAAATTTGGTTGGTTAGTTGTTGTTGTATCTGGAATGTTTATTGATTTGATGTAACATTGTGACATTAACGTACTCAAGTACGTACATGTACTAAAGTTTGCTGCAAAACAATTTAACATTACGTAGCAAATTTGAAAACCATCGTAATAGTCAAGAGCAGGGAAGAAATAAGTGTGAGGAAATAAATTAGAAAGTCAAATTTTTTGGTACTTTTAAGGGAGTATCGTACCGGAAATATGCCTTCATTAGAATTAAAATGTGATGAATATTCCTTAGCTTTTTATTCTGGAAAAGGTAGCGAAAATTTATTCACTAATGAGCGTGCTGTTAAAAACAGGAACTTCCCCCCAAGTACAGGACGCATTAATCTTTGGCAATGGCGGTACACTCGATTTGCTGGTTTCACGTTTTCCAAACCTCTCACAACATGCTCCTTTCTTCCATTACTTGTTTGTTTTTTCACCTTTATTTTTTTTCAAAAACTAATTTTGAGTGCAATTAATGTCTGTTATAAACCGATACATTTTGAGTTAAAAAAAAAACAAAACAATGGCATGGTTGTAAATGAAAGCTGGTGGAAAATTTGCAACGATTTGTCGGACGTTTTTGTAAATTGCAAACACGTCGTTAACATGGAACAGCCGCGTGGGTTGTTTGTTTTGACTCAAACGAAAGCAATTGGTCGTGTTTTGTTTTTTGTTAAGAAATTTTCGTGAGTTAATTGAATATTGTTGTGAAAAAATTGAGTTTACCGTATATTAGAACGTTGCTGTAGCACGGGAAGTGCACCAGATTCAAATTTTATGCGACTGTATTACATTTAAGTACCACAAATATAAATCTGTATTAGAAAATCAATCAATTTTACTCTGAAATTACAATAAATTGTTTAAATTTTTTACATATACGTTTACTAGCCAAAAAAATTGCTCTTTACGCGGTGAAGTCTCGACATTCGCGAGTGTATTCGCTTTTTCGCGATAAGGTAATTGCAAAATTCTTTCTATATTATGCATACCTCTCAAGATTTTGTGAATATTTTAAGAAACATTTCATGCTTCTGACTTTCCATAGTTTTAAGAGTTATGGAATTACGAAACCAACTCACAAAACTCTTGCACGAATGGAAAAGATGGAATTAACTTTTGCATTTTTATGACACTATGTTTTTGGTGAAATAAAAAATGCGTAATTTCTTTGCATACAAATCAGGGTTCTTGCTTGTTAAGCAGTCTGAAAAAAAAATACTGGAAAAACATTTCAAATTCCCTTAACGACCTTGCGCCATTAACTTTCACCCCCATGTAAAACGACGACAACAGCAAACACAAAGTGAAATAAACAACTCCACAAGACAAAAGCGAAGAGCAAACATACAACCAACATCTGGTTAAACTGACAAATAAAAAATTTTTATTTTTAACAAAAAAAAATTAAAGAAATAAAACTTCAAGTCAAACGACGTGATTCTCTTTCACCCCACTTTTCAACACCAGCGAACTTTTCTTGTCTCTTCTTTGAAAAAACAAAAAAGGACTTTTCTTCGAAATTTCATTCACGGTTGAAAACGCAATTAAAAACGTGGTGGCTTGTAGTATGCTAGCTACTTTTATCCCTTTCACTTTTCCAAAACCTCACTTTTATTTTTTTTAATCAGCAGTTTACTTTTATCGGGTGTCGTTCACACTGTTTTTCTCAGTCTCTCACTCTCCTATCCGCAAAGTGATGATGAATTTCTTCCTCCCTTTCACCTCTCCTTTTTCTTCTTCTTCCTTCTTTTTCCAACTCATTCATTCATTCGTTGGTGTATTCGGGGGTCCTCCTTTCTCGGCTGGATGATCCGATGAAAAGAGTTCATCACTTTAATGTGCCGATGTTTCATGCATGAGCCTCCCTGCGCCTGCGCACCATGGTTCCTAAGGGAAAGGTGGTCGACGAAGGAGGAGGTGGGGGATGAATGAGATAGAGAGAAAGAGGGAAAGAATAGAGAGATAGAAGAGAATAGGGAGAGAAGGCTGGCGGTGGGGTGGGTGTAGAAATGGGGGTGTGTTACGCGCTGTACATTCTGATTGGCCCAGTCGAGCGCATTTCCATGGCAGCCAAGGGAAGGTTAAGTCAAACGAAGATAACTCGATTTGCTCCGCTTCCCTTTCTTTTATTTTTTTCTGTCTTTTCCCCCTCCTGTTTTACCCCCTTCTTTTCTCTTTTACGTATTAAGCCAACCATTCCCCTGTTCGTTTTCCCTTTTACTTCTCATTTCTGTTGTGTTGTATGATCGCCCCGTCGTGGTTTGCATAACCACAAACTCGCAGAGCGTTTGACGTCACAAGTTGCATCGCAGCAGTATCTTAAACAACGCGAAAGTGAACTGTTTTGCGTATTTGTTTGGTTAATTGCTTTATGTTTAACGAGTTGTTCAATTCTCTCTTATTGAAAAACCATAAAAAAATAGAAATGTTACACTAAGTCAAATATTTGTACAGAATTAAATCAGTGGAAACACAAACCGTCATATCCAAAATTATTAATTAACTCGACGATTTTAATTGAAGGGTCTCGTGTAAAAAAAGTGTTAAGTGACATTTTTACAATTTCGAGGAAAACACGTTTAAAGATCTTAAGTTGCTTTGCTGTTTATGGGCTACTTATACCTTTGCACATTTGCTCATCTGGGCCACTTCGTGTACTAATATCGTTGCACATACAGTATTGTTCTTGTACTCAAAATTACGCGTTAGAAAGGTAGAATTGCACCTAACACATTCGAAAATGCTTTTTGGTTCTTTTTGACAAAAAAATGTTACTTAACACCCTTTTAAACCAGGCCCTCTGTTAAATAACGGTTAGTTTAAAAAACGCTAATTTCAATCTTTATACAGTATTTATGAATTAGAGCGATTTCAGCTTCATTTCTCACTGGAAGGTTGCCACACTGAACGAAAGTGCAGGGTGAACCATCAGTAGTGCATCCTACTCTTTTTTTAATTTTGTTGGAATTGAGGTAAAATTACTTGTAAACTTTGAAATATACCGGTACTTAACTGGTGCATGAGTTGGAGCTCACACTGTACAGTTTTTATGAGTATCAATAAAAATCTAGGTTACAGTAGTAAAGTTGTTACACAAATGTAGATCAACGTATTGAAGTATAGGCCTTACTATGTACACCTTATTTTTGTAATTATAGTGGTATTTTTATGTTATTTTGTTAATAATATTATTTAATGTTTCATAAGAAATTTTTGTTTTTATGCGTGTACTTCAATTTGATAATTTCGTAGCACAATAAACAATGTGTTTAATAAATTCATTAGTTATTTCAAAATTTCTGGTTTAATATGTTAGATGTATACAAAGACGTATACATCAAGTCCGTTTTGTTGTATAAATCGTTTTGCAAATAATATATTGGTACTGTTATTCCATTTGAAACTTTTATAACATCTTTGAAACTAGTATTTTCACTATGAACAGGTTTCAATTTCTGTCGATAGATGGAGGGAGGAGTTCTGTTTTTGTTCACTTTCATTCTCGTTCTCTTTTAAAGTTAAATATTTATTTATTTATTTATTTCTTGTATACTGTCCTGTATTTTTGAAAACTTACACATTTATTTTGAAATGAGATTTATGCAAAAAAATTAATTTTTTATTACCGTAGGTTAATATTTTACCGATATATATTTTCAAATATACAATTTTTTTTTTCCAATATGAATTTGAAATTATTATACAAATACGACTTTTCTATGAAAAAAATAATTTCTATTTATTTTTTTTAAGTATCCGTTATTTTAAAAATAGATTAATTTTGTTTGGCTTAGACTGACCTGCGGTTAAGATACAGGATAAGAGAGAAAAGAGATCGATCTGGATTTGGGGTTGCCACTCAACTTTACCGAGTCTATCAGAGCACTTAAATAATAAAACATTAAATTCGATGCTGGGTAGTTTAATATAAATGGGAGCCTTTTTCATAATGCAACACATAAAGCCAGTATCGAAGACAGATACCGATGCCTTGGTGGCGTGATTAATAATAAATGCCAACTATTGATGCGAGGAAC